>VUQR01010913.1:0-16132 GCA_015108515.1 Hemichromis elongatus | reverse complement strand
GGAAGGTGACAAGGTAAAAAAAAAAAAAAAAAAAGAGAAAAAGTAGAGAGGTCAGTGTACGTTCAGTCGGGTGTATGTGACTTTCCAGGGGTTTTCTCAGCAAAAATAAACTCTTTTATGTGCAGCCGCGCAGACAATCAGATTCCCTTTGTTAGTTCTGATTGTTTCCATTGTAGGTGTCACTTTACCTCGCTGTTTATTCAGGAAGACTGTAAAACCTGCACTGATCGTATCTTGACAGTAATCGTCTCCAGTGGAGGTGAGCCTGCTCAGGTGCGCTACCTGCAGTCTTGTGGATGTCACAGAGAAGCTGTGCTGTGGCGAGCTCCTTTCAGTGTACGGCTTTATTTCGTTTCACCATCCACTTCACACTCGCTAACACCTCTGAGAGTTGGATTGAGCCCTTTAATCATTAACTTTTACTGCTGCCAGGGATTCTGTTTAATTCTCATGGCTTGCTGTTCAGTTGGTCTTTAGTGATAATTGCACTTGCCTTCCATATAAAACTTCATTTCTGTTGTAGCCTTCTGTGTGGCTTGGAACAAATTAGCCTTTCAATTTGTTAGGCAAACACAGACTCCAAAGCAGCCTTTCTGGAACTGTAACGGCTGTGTAAGACTTTTTTTTTTTTTTTATAGCACACATATCTGGGAATTTCATCAGCTTGGCTGCACTTCATCAGGACACTTTATGTCTGTGTTTGCTTTAGTGACAAACCCCTTCAGACCTATTTAGTCACTTAAACCACCAAGGTAACGTCACTCTTTTTTTTTTTTATTCATCAAAACATCCCAAATCCATCTTGAAATATTTTCCATTGTCAGAGGACATTTTTTTCTCTCCCTCCTCCTGTTTTTTTTTTTTACCACATTACAAAGGCAAAAAAGTTGATTGGCTTGGAGCAAGAGGTTTGCACACATCAGCCATTCTGCCGTTCTGGTTGAGAGGCATTTCTTAGAGAGGTATTGATTCAGCCAAACATCCCCTGGATACATTAGGGTCAGCCCTGTGGGGAGTCAGGCAGCTCAATGGGAGATGGAGAAGGAGGAAGAGGACCTCCGAGAAACTGCACATAATGAGTACTTTGTCTCTTACAAAGTTTTACTTGCTTGGATGTGCCCAAGGTACCACAGACGATTTCACAGCCAGTACTTTTTATCATCTTCTCAAGGTTCTGACCTTCCGTTTAGGTGAACAGAGCTTTGGTGGCAGGCATAAAAACAGAATGAGTCACATGACCCTCAGCGTGTTTGAAAACTGGACCTGAAGTGGAGTGCATGCTCGAAATGTGTGTGGGTTGATTAGACAATGTGTTGGCTGATTAGAGAGATTCTCCATAATCACATTCAATTTGATGTTTCTGTTTACACACTAGCATACACCCTGTCTAATACACACACACACACTCATATTTGATTTATTCCAGTAAATATCATCATTAGAGGCATCCAGTGGTTGTCTTACACACACGCACATAAACACATAGCCTTGATAAAACTGTTCTGGCTACCTTTATTGCTGCATTTACATTTTGGTTATCACTCTTTACTGCTATTTAATATCATATAATAATTGTATGTAAGCCTGTAAAGAGCACTCTGCTTGCTCAACATTTCATCTTTTTCCCACTCTCGGTTGTACCTTTATTCCTAAATCTTTTTGCAAGCTTTCTCTTATTAAATTTAAATGGTAAATTTGAATACTTTCAAGTATTTGAGATTAATTTTGAAGGTGGTCTGGCTGTATATGAACACAATTTCAGCTTTTTGCGTCCTGAGCCACAGTGAGGGACGGCCTGCTTTTAGCCATTTCTTTTGCATAAGGTTTCTGGTTAATTTTATAATAAAATATTGCAGGTTGTATAACTTAGTTACTGTATGCTGATTGGTCTGGGAGGTTTTTAGTGGACTTGGATATAATTGACAGGTCAGCGCAGGTAGTTTTCTAAGTTATATAGAGTCACATAGGGTTTTGCAAACCTGGACCCATGCAGGACTCTGGAATCCAATGTTTTTTCATTGCATTTAAACATTTGTGAACTCCTGACACTTTTATCTAGAGGTGTCCGCTGATACTGAGCTGACGTTGACGTGTGATATAGTAACTTTCTGAGGAGAATAGAACAGAATTTTATAAATCTTCCAGCAGTCATTGAGACCCAGTCCAGCTTTCTTGAGGCAGGATTAGACTGCATCCCTGGAAGTAACATTAACAACCAACAGCAAATTATTTACTCTTTTCTGTTCCATGTGCTCTCATGAATGTTGGTCAGCAAAACGTCCATTCTCCCTAAAGGATAGCATCGGTTTCAGACTTAAAATGCAGGATGGAATAGATTCCATGAGTTATTACATTGAATGAAAAGCTGAATGATTGGAATTTGTTTATTTGTAAATAATCAACAATTCTTAAATATCTGTGCAACTTTGGACATTTTTGTAGTGTTTGAATTCTTTTGAGTTGGATTGTAGTTACACAATTGGTGTTAACAAGTTTTATGTTCACTCTGTGCAATGCTGACTCTGTTCTTTTGGTGTGAAAGCTCTGTGATCCTCATCTCCATTAAGTCCTTTTGAAGCTGAATCCTGTGAGCTTTGATTAGGTACAAAGAAGAGATTTTTATTGGATTAAAGTGTGTATAATGTGATCATCTGGTTAAATTTTAATATTCTTCTTCTTCCTATACTACACAGGCATTTAAATCATTTCAAAACTCCAATTCAGCCTGTAATGAGATGCCAAACTAAATGATCTGAATTTGTATCGTTCTCCTTTTTTTAATTCTAATTGCAGAATAAATTTTGGGAAAAGTTTTTTGATTAATGTCTGTTTTTGTTTTGATTCAGAAGCTGACAAGAATTCCTGCAGGATTTGGGCTTTGATTAGCATCGCAGCACTAATTACAGTCTACCTGTCAATCAATTTGCCTTGTGTATTTACTCAAAAAGGCTTCATATACTGTATAATATAGTATAGCTGTAGTTAATCTAACCCTGTGAGCCAAAACATTATGTCCATTCACAGCTGAAGCAAATTAAACCGATTACCTCCTAACAATAGATCTAACAATGGACCATATTAAGGTTAGGGATATATATGTGGGTAAGTGAGACAGTTCTTCTGATCAATAAGTGTGCTAGGTGTGGAAGAAATGTTCATGTGAAAAAGATCTGAGTGACATGCCTGACAAATAGGTTGAAGGATCTCTGAAATTGCTGTTTTCGTGCCAGATAATGTGGTCTAAAGCTCTTTTGGTATCATGCCAAGTACCAACAGCATTTTAGGCGTGGGTGGTCATAATGTTTTGGAGATATTCTAAAAACATCTGACAGACTGACATTTTCTTTTTAATTTTGACAGGGAGATGGTGAATGCCTGGTTTGCTGAACGCATCCATTCCATTCAGCCGTCTGTGTCCAAAGAAAATCCTTCACAGCAGCGAGCCCAGCAGTCCACCACTGACCTTGGGCCTCCTTCTGCCTCCACCATCCTCCCACCTCCCCTCAGCCACTTGGATAACCGTTGTCCATCCCCAGCTACAGTCCCCAGCCCGGCCCCTGGTACCCCAACTCGCAAAATCTCAGCGTCAGAATTTGACCGCCCACTCAGACCCATTGTGGTTAAAGACTCAGAGGGATCTCTGACATTTTTGAGTGACGCTGACCGTGAAATTGTCCCTTTCAGGGGCTTGGTGATGGGTGAGGGTGGTATTAGTGGGGGAGGTGGGAATGGAGGTGGTGGTGGCCTTGAGGGTGACCGCTGTGCCAGGCTGCTGGAGCTGGTGAAGGATGTGTCGAGTCATCTGGATGTGACAGCGCTCTGCCACAAGATCTTCCTCCACATCAATGAGCTGATTGCTGCAGACCGCTACTCACTGTTTCTGGTATGTCAGGAAAGAAAGCTACATTTGTAACTGATTTAACTGTTGCTCTGCCATCACCCAAAGCACAAAAAAGAAGATACGCTTCTTTATACGTTCACTAGTACATTACAAGAGCTGTATTACATTGCCACCCTCATTTTCTTTAACAGTTTATGTAGAAAAATGTAAATCACCTGTCACTAAAAAGAAGTCCTCCCTAACAAAAAGTTAGATATATTTATGAATGTTATTTCATTTCATAAGTTTATCATAGTGGTAAGTTTAAAGCAGTAGTTATGCAATTTAAAAATTTGCTTCTGAGCAGTGTTTTTCAGAGTTGTATGGAGCTTTAATACAAGTATCAGGTGTTTGTGTTGCGAGCTAGAAGTGATTACCATGCTTAGCTAAGTTAATTACCCTCTGGCTCTGAACACAACTGTTGTTCTTGTCTCATCTTGGAAAGAAAGGAAGTTACTATAGCGTATGGTCATCTGGTAAAAACAAGAACAGGCTGTGGTTTATTTCATATTTTACAACAGTTACAATTATTGTGATGTTATCTTAACATTGTGACAAAAAAAGACAGCATAGCAACTACTTTACTTTGCTATATTATAAATGCTATAAATTCCTCTATAGCATTTTTTATAATTTAGTCTTTTGGAATACAAAGTTAAACTCTAAATATAAGATGCTAACAGTCAGCAAAACTGGAACATACAAAAATACATACATTAGTACAATATTGGCTTATAATTTCTATTTAAGTCATCAGTTTTATTTCAGTTGTGTACTTATCAGTGATACTTTTTGTTTGTGGTCTCAGGTGGGTGAGGATAGCTCCAACAGGAAGTTTTTGGTCAGCCGGCTGTTTGATGTGGCAGAAGGAACCACGCTGGAAGAATCTTCCAGTAACTGCATCCGACTGGAGTGGAACAAAGGGATTGTGGGACATGTAGCTGCTACAGGACAACCACTCAATATCAAGAATGCTTATGAGGTGAGCACTTTAGATCTTCTTTAAAAAAAATAGATTTTCAGCAGCATTAGTGCCGTTAAAGAATCTTACATGAGCTCATGTGCCGCGTGTTTGTGTGTGTGTTCAAAAACAGACTTAAGTGTGCTTTAGGTTTGTTTGATAATTCTTGCTGATAGAGCTCAGATCTTAGTGGATATGAGAGCAACCAGTGAAGGGTAAGTAGGTCAAAGTGTTCCTCTCGAGTTTCAGCTTTTACCACACATTTGAAGGTGTGGACATAATACAAACTAGCAATTCGATTTTTGCGAGGCCTGCAGTGCCTGTTGGCATTGCTTATGTAATAAAACATACATGGTATTGTGTTATCTTCCTATCACTCACTGTGTCACTGTACAGCCACATGGCAAAAACAGTTGTTGACAACAACCAAACCAAAAAGCACTTTAGTACTTGGTGGCAAAACCAGAGGTCAGATGTGTCTTGTTGTTGGCCAAAAATTTTGCACACATCTCAGGGAGGATTTTGTCCCACTCCTCTTTGCAGATCCTCTCCTTGTCATTATTGTTTTGTGGCCGATGTTTGGCAACTTGAACCTAAAGCTCGCTACACAGATTTTCTATGGGATTATGATCTGGAGACTGACTAGGCCACTCCAAGACCTTACTATGCTTACTATGCTTTTTCTTGAGCCAATCCTTTGTTGCCTTGTCCATTTGTTTTGGATCATTGTCATGCTGGACTACCCACTACCCATTTTTGATGCCCTGGTCGAGGGAAGGAGGTTCTCACCCAAGTTTTGATGGTAAACGGTCCCCTTGGCACAATAACACTCCCAAAGCATAATGTTTCCACCTCCATGTTTGACAGTGTGGACGGTGTCTTGGATAGGCATAGGCAGCATTCTTTCTCCTCCAAACACGAATTGAGTTGATGCCAAAAAGCTAAATTTTCGTCTCATCTGACCACAACACTTGCACCCAGTCCTCCTCTGAATCACTGAGCTGTTCTTTGGGAAATTTCAAACGGGCCTGTACATGTGCTTTCTTGAGAAGGGGGACCTTGCAGGATTAAATAGATACACCTATGATCCAGAAACCTACTTATAACTTAATTTATCACAGTTCAAATAAACCTACCACTGAAATTATAGACTGATCATTTCTTTGTTAGTGGGAAAACTTACAAAATCAGCTGGTGGTTCAAATATTTTTTGACTGTGTAATTAGCCTTCTTCTTTTTCGCAAGCTGTTTATGTATTGTAACACAAAGCAATCAGTCAAAGGTACTAGTAGCGTCAGTGTTTAATGAGCATTTATTTACAGATATGAATGACGGCACCATATCTGCACAGTGACCCTAAACTGCCACTGCATTAAAAATTGTTTTGCATAAAATATTTACAAACAGAAATTAGGCGCCATGTTGTCAAAATATAACAACATTATACAGAGCATGTTTATTCAAATATAAATAAAATGTCTTTGAAACAAAAAGTGCTGGCTTGTTGAACTCTTGACTTAATGTGTTTTGCCACATGAATAATTAGATGCCTGTTTCTACTGTCATGCATAAGCTGCTCTTATGTTTTTGCACATTTGTACAGATAAAAGGCAAATTATAAGCTTGATTACAGCTATATAAGACACAAACATCCGTGTTCTACAGGACAAATCCTGAGTACAGGGGAAGCCAGTCCATGACTGATAGCATGCTGTTGATATGGCTTGTATTACATTGGCAGTGTGTTTGGTATCGCTGTTATACTGAAAAATGAGCCTGCTGCTAATCACATACTTTCCAGATTGCATTCATAATTTGATAAATTTTGACAACATGCCCAACACCACTTGATGAAATTTAGCCTTGAGTAGATGCATCTCCCAGGTCCTGTGATTTTTTTTTCCTCTGTTTTTGTTTCGCGGTACTTTTAAATACTGTCAATCTGCTGTAGATACTATACTCTGCACACTCAGCTAATAGTTCTTTTGATAATAACGTTGTTAGTGTAAAAATACTGTTTAATGCCTGTTCGTAATTTTTCAAAGATTCAGCTAAAGAAATTGGAATAAATGTGTTATATTTTTTTGTGACAGGCTTAATTAATAGGTCTGTGTTAAGTGTCACAATAAATAGAAAAACACTCCTTTGAAAATAGCCCGGTACAAGGACTGGAGTAAAAAAAAAACACCAATGCCCAAATAAAACTTTTGAAAGACCTTCCAAAAGCCTGGAATACTGCTGCTCAAGACCACTTTGAAAAATTACAATAAGGTCTGGTAGCCTTGAAGCAAAATAAAGAAATTAATGGAGCTCAAGACTTTTGCATGGTACTGTAAATCACAACATGTACAGGAGCAAATAAGATGGACTAGTGTGGTTTGATTTTGTGTGTGCAGAAAAGATTTCCTGCTGGGTACCATCCTCCTTTGATAACACTGTCATCTGGTTGCCTGCCAACCGCAAGATGATGATTATAGCGCTCGAAGAGAAAGAGAGAGAGAGAGAAGCAGATCAAGAATGACTTATGAGATGTGTGTGTGCGTGTGTGTACCTGCTAAGTGTGCACTTGGGAGTTCAAGTGTTTTTGAGTGTGTGTGAATCAGAATCACAGTTCTTTATTAATCCCAGAAGAAATATAATAATATTTGTGTATAATCAATGCCTGCATGGATTTGTATCATTTAAAAAAAGTGCACGTATGAGATTTGTTTTCATTTTGCTTCCAGGTAAGATTTAATTTGTGCTTCTATGGCTGACCTTATTTGTGTATTTATAGTTCTTCTTATTTGTTTCCAAATATAGTAATGTGCACATGTTTGTTCGTGCATCGCCTTCTTCCCACCGCTGCAGCTGTGTTGGCCAGCTGTGTTGGCAAATGCAGTGTGTTAGTTTGATTACCTCAGTGATGTGGCAAGCTGTGTCTGTGAGAACACACATGCCTGTGTGCTGCTGCAGAACCTCGTACTGCTTCCAGGAAGTCTATCGACATCATCTGAGGGACTCCCCAACCCTCCGATTGGATCTTTAAGTTCCCATTAGTCTGCACAGGATTACATTGATTTCAGCAGCACAGGCCAAAACAGCTCCACCTCTGTCTGTTTATATTAATACAGCTCTCTGTGGACTGGACTAAATAATGTGTTTTTGAAATAGCCTGGATTAAACCAATTTAAAGAGAAGCTTGTGTGTGTGCGTGTGTGTGTGTGAGTCTGCATGGTGGTGTGTGTGTGTGTGTGTGATCAGCTAATTAGTGCTGGGTGCTGAATTGCTGAATTAAACTGGGAGCACCTTTTCAGGAATGTTTGCCAAAGTGCTGTGTCTCACTGAATGGCACTTTACTTTGTAGAAAATGAGTAATATAATTCATACTGAGATAAAAGATTTCTGAGAAAATTAAAGCAAAGCAACAGAGTTTTGAAATGATTATTCTTTCAAATAAACTATTAAACCTTGCAGAGCGGTGTCAGCTCCAACACAACAGTCACCTCTAGGTGGTATATATTGTAAGGTAAAGCCTACAATGTTACAGAGAAAGTGCCCACAATCTAACGAATTCTTCCTTTTTACACGAAGAGATCCCTTCTAAAATCAGTCGAAGGGAGGAGTAGCCATCTGCCCTAACTGGCTGGGTGGTGAGGGAAAAGAGATGAGAAGGAAAGGAGAGTATACAGAGATAAGGACTAAGCACAAACTATGGGAGAGAAAAGGCAAAAGTTAAGGGCAAGCAGTAGTTGTATATAAAACACATGGTAGTAAAATGAGGCGAGTGTAGAAGAAGTGTTCAGTGCAACATAGAAAGTTCTTCAGCAGCCTGAGTCCATAGAATCATAACTGGTCACCTGTTTCAGCCCTATCTATAAGCTTTATTAAAAAGTAATATTATAAATTACATTTTAAAAATAGAGAGGGTGTTTGTCTCCAGAGCCCAAACTGGGAGGATCCTGATGACAGATCTGCCTCCCATTCTACTTTTAGAGAAGGGAGTCTGAGACCAAAGTGTTCTATTGCTCGAGTGCTTCATGTTATACTTTGTATTGCAGCTAAACTAAACCCCATGAACAGTGCTGAGCTGTGTACTTATGTTGTTACTACAGATTCTACATTGTTTGCGTGATGCACAGTCTGCCTGTGTTGTTTTCATACTATTTACACACAGTGGTGTGTACACCAGTGAGGGCTGAGCTAGTCATACAATCCATTACTTGCTGTGTTAAGAGTGTAACTGTGAAATCAGTGTAGGGCTCCTCTTGTATTCATGTTTTTTTTTTTTTCAACACGCAAACACACAAATCTCTTGGGTCTCGAGAATCATAGAAATGGACACAGAAGCTGAGTGTTTAAAGGTCAGCTGGTGGGTGGCAGAGCTGCCAACAGGGGAATAGTTCTGTAAACAAAACATGTTTCTATACACCGGTCCTAGTATGCTCTTGTTAGCCTCTTTGTCACTGATCCAAAACAATAAGAGTACTAATGCACGAGAGGTCTTTGTTTTGGAGAAAAGCGAGGCATTTGTTTGCATAATGATTGTAGCTCCAGGTGTTCAGCTACTACAGAGTATCTGCTTCTTTATGCAAATTGGACATTGAGTTGTTGTGAGTACAGGTTACTGAACTGGTTGTTCAGCAGATGGGAGTGCCTCACACTTGTTTGTTGTACAGCTTCTACTTTGATACACTATGAAAAAAACACAAAAAGCTAAGTATTCAGAGATGTTTGAGGCATAAAGCTTTTGGCTCATAGGGTTAGGCTCACAATATTGCATTTGCATTTTCATTCAAAAGTGTCTAATTGAAAGTTAATATAGGTATTATAATATTTGATAGCAGCTCTTTGAAAAGGGTTCTATGCATGTTTTTGTTTCCACAGGACCCCAGGTTTAACGCTGAGGTCGACCATATCACAGGTTACAAAACCCAAAGTATCCTTTGTCTGCCTATCAAGAACCACAGAGATGAGGTGAGATGCCACGACCAATATGATTAGGAACACATTAATTTTTCTTAATGTTTGTTTTAAAACCGTACTTTAGCTTTACATAGATAAGATGTTTAACTTCTACCGGAGCTTCTTGTCCAGTATGTGCTAGCTATTACAGCAATCAAATCTCAGATCTCGAATTATCTGCTTGAGAAAGCCTGACAGCCTTTTCTTTTTTTTTCTCCTGGGTACCAGTAACAAGAGTGTCCACACACAGCTTAGCAGTTTGGCAGAGTTTACTGTACTTATTCTTTTAAAAGGCACATTCTTTGATTCTTTTATATTCTTAATTTAATTCTTTAAAGTCTTTTAGAGAAGCCCCTTATTGAGCATGCATCTGGACAATTACCCGGATGATTGAGCATGCATCGCATCAAGAGATCTTTTGGAGAAGCTAAAGATAATTCATGCATTATGACATAACTCATGATTTGCACTTGTGAGCCTCTGGCAGTTAGCTGCAGCCATTAAAACATTACATAGATTTGTGCCCCCATTAAAAGAACCTCGATTTGTCTTATCAAAAACAAGCTTTCAGTTTTCCTATTAATATAACTTTTAATACCAATATTTAACAGATTATTTGATTGGAATATGATAGAAGTATGCTCACATCAGTGCACATTCAGACTGATGATGTTTCCCTTCGTATTACAATACTAGTTTAATATGTTATTTTGTAAGATTTGCTGGTTTTCACTTAACATTTGATTTTTCATTTTATTTATCACAGGTTGTTGGGGTGGCCCAGGCTATAAACAAGAAATGCGGGGATGGTGGAGCCTTCACTGAGCAGGATGAAAAGGTTACACCACTTTTTTTCAATTTAAAAACCTTTGAATTTTCAGCTAGACATCATCAAAGTGTGTTACTTTGTACTTGTGTTGGATAGCATGACTTATATCTGTTAAAAGATAGTTGCTGATCAAGTTTAAGAAGCCCTGAAATATGCTACATATTAAACTGCCATCCTTTACTAAAATCCCACTTTTTCCATATGTCCTTGCTTATATCATCCTCTCTCTGCTCTCTAATTCACTAATTTATCTTTTTTTTGTGTGCATTTTTCCCTTTATTTTATTTCTCTTTCTGGTACTCAGATGTTGCTCTGTTTCCCTCCAACAGGACTTCTCAGCTTATTTGGCCTTTTCAGGCATCGTACTACACAACGCACAGCTGTACGAGACATCCCAGCTGGAAAACAGACGCAATCAGGTGGGTGCGAATGTGTTTTTCTGAAGGTTAGTGTGAACATACAGGCACAAGTGATGTTTATGTGTGTACATGTGTTTGTAGGTGTTGCTGGACCTGGCCAGTCTGATCTTTGAGGAGCAGCAGTGTCTGGAGGTTTTACTGAGAAAGATTGCAGGAACCATCCTGTCCTTCATGCAGGCCCAGGCTTGTACCGTCTTCATCGCTGACGAAGACTCAATGGTCAGTACACACACGCTAACACATATGCTCACAACATGCTAATGTTTCTGTACTTGGTGTGCAGAATCGATTTTCAAAGAATGCAAACTGAGGTGATATGATTGACTGGCTAATTGGATGTTTGATTTGTACAATAATGGTTGTTTAAATGCAGTGCATTAAGAGCCCAGGGCAGGAAGATTTTTATTTGATGTCCTTTAAATGTAATTTAATCTAAATGCACTTTGTGCACAAAAAAGAAGAACCTCAATGAATTTATGTTTTTCATTTCAAGACATGATTGAATTTGAATGACTTGTAGAATATGTGTAAATGATTTTAGTCAGTTATATTTTTTATTAAAACTATCAATTTTTTGTGTGATAAATTCATGCAAATAATTTGCTTGACTTTGTTAATGTTGTGCGTGTCTGACAAAGAAAAACTATCAGATGATATATTGAAATGTTGGATTTTTTTAATCAGTTTTAAAACATATTAGTTTTCGTTAAACTTTACAATTTGAACTATTGGTTTGAATGATTTGAATCTTTCCAGTGTTCGTTACTAGATCACAGAGATTTCAAAAAAGAAGAGAGCAAAAAGCCTCACACATAAAGTGGTATTACGTATAATGATAAATTTATAAACACGTAAAACTTGCTGTCTTTGGACTTTTTTCTTTTATGTGTAGTTAAAATAAACATACAATGAACTAATGCTGCATTATTGTCATCCTAGAGCCAAATACTAACATTTGCATGTACTGCAGAATGCATTCTTAAGATATAAACTTTGTGCAATAAAAAAAGTGTTTTATGGTAAATACAAAACAATTTAGTACATGTCCCATATTTACTGTCAAATACAATCTGATAAGGCAGCCTATAAGTAAGGAAAAAATTCATGAATAATTCTGTGGCACATAGAAAGCCAAAGTGAACATTTCTTATAAAATAATAAAAGGACAAATGCATCAGAGTTCTTTTAAGTTGACCCTAAAATGTGCTATTTTACTGCACTACAAATTTTTTTAAAGATACATATTAAAAAAAAGAAAACAAAATCATTGTTAACAGAATACAAAACTATTTTGTTAAAAGTAATTGCTGTCCAGAAAGTAAGCAGACTTGGTGGAGGTTTGCACTATCCTCAAGAAATGCAATCTATACTCTTTTTTCATATTGTGCCTATTTGAACAGCAACTGCTTGACCTAACCAAGAGCAGTAATTCATTGAGAAGATTAGAGGTGTGATATTGCTTCAAAAATATCATGTTACACCCTACATGCTATTTCCCCCCCCCCCCTTTTTTAACTATCATGGAGCTCCTTTTATGGTCAGAAATTTTCAATTAACACTATTGACAGATACTTCAGGTAGCTTATATAGGCCTTATGTAAGGTGCCTTATGTTAACATTAGTACAATTGGCAATGTGTTCGATCAACGTTTGAACAAGAGGTATTTTTGGAGATGGAAGAAACTTTTACAAACCAGGCTTTCCAGGGTCAGATTCCACTGCTGAATGAAACACTACATTAAAACGTTGGTTCATTAGTTTTCCCATTCCTTTGTCTTGAACAAGACCATTCAGCTTTTAGTAAGGCAAAACATGTAAAAATACTCTTGCTTAAGAGTTTAGGCTGTGGAATTTTGTTAAATTCATATTTTAATCATAGTGGTTTCAAACATTGGGGAAGGTAAGAAGTTTTGC
This sequence comes from Hemichromis elongatus, assembly GCA_015108515.1. NCBI lineage: Eukaryota > Metazoa > Chordata > Actinopteri > Cichliformes > Cichlidae > Hemichromis > Hemichromis elongatus. The sequence continues at coordinate 3,185 of VUQR01010913.1, read as the reverse complement.
TAATTTTTTTGTTAGTTTGTTTCCTATTTCGACTTCTTTTATTTCTTTCCAGCACTCAAGTGGTGATTTTTTTTTTCTGAGTAATGACACCTATTGTAAGAAAGTGAGGAGCAAGCTGAATGTACCTCAAGTACAACTGTATAGAGGTGCATTGATGCATTGATGACCTATATTGTAATATCAAAAATCACTACATCCATGTAACTCATTAATATGTAGCTATGCTTTTATGAGTAATAGTTAGAGTTAATATTACGTGACTATGCTGCTTCACTAAGTTGGCACATAGGGTTCTGATGAATAGAAAATGGCCTTTAATGCATGACATTTATCTTTATGTCTGCATTTTTAATGTAGAATTAAAGGTTTTCTTAGATATATCAATATTTATCAGTCACATATAGGTGATAATCACATTTCCACTATCATCCCTGCTAATGCACAACAGAGAAACAAGATCCTGGTGCTGGAAGATAATCCAAAGATAACACAAGAAAACTTGGAGAAATAAACATGAGGAAGCAGGCAGGCTGGCAGCTGAGCAAAACACACAGTATTAAACTACGGGGGTTTCAGTGACTGAGCAGGCACATCTTCGGGATTATGGAGAGTTTAGTCCACGGAGTGAGATAGAAACAGACGCAGGAATGTTCATGAAGGATGAATGGTGACCTGTCAATGCGTTACCGGTGTTTGGAAAGAAAGCATGGAGGGCTGGACGAGACTGCTGTTAGCTGAGACACATGGAAAGAGTTGCGGATCTTTATGTGGCTAGGAAGTTTTAATGGACAGTCACAGGATTAATCGATGATTTAACTTCAAAAGGGCCTACAAAACTGGGAGATTATTTTCTTGCCTCAGCACATAACTGAATGTGTTTGGTGGGTAACCAGACCTTCTGACCAGGGCGGTAGACAAGAGCGGGAAGCTGGTGCCAATCGACTAGGCACTGTTGTATGTACAGAGGAGACCCACTCATGTGATTCTCTATACATGATGGTATCAACAGAGGTGGTGTTCTCGTACTTGCGAATAGAATAGGTTGCCCAGATGGTCCATTTCCAGGATCTGGTTTGGAGAGCTAAGCATTCCTTATTTGGGACTCAATTTCCTAAGTAAGAGTTCCCACCACAGACAATAGTGGAAGGATAGTTTCTGGCTTGGAAGAGGCATCCTTGAGGGAATATTGACCAAAGAGCATCTGGATTGACATTTTTTGAACAATGGCGATAAGTTATTTTTTAAATTAAAATGGTCACCTGGCCTGGTAAGAAATGAGACATTTGACTGCTTGGATGTATGTTAGGATTTTGTGATCGGTCCAGACATTAAAGAGTTGTTCTTTACCCTCGAGCCAGTGCCTTGACTTTTCTAATGCCAACTTTATGGTCAACAGCTACCGTCAAAGTATGACAAGGACAATAACATTGGCATTGGCTTGTGCTCCTTCGAGGCATGTATTGCTTAAAAAATGCTTGGTTCCAGAATTTCTGCATCTCAAAAAATACAAGGACCTGAAATCAGAATTTTGGGTGCACAAAAAACTCTGACATTTTTGTTTTAGCATCAACAGATTCACAGCTTCCAAAGATTAGGGGCTGGTGGCCAGTGGCATCTATTGGTGCACAATCATACTTGTCATTAATCTCTGGCTCTCTTCCACAGTATGTCTTTTATCCCATTTTCCTTCTCTCACACCAACCGGTTGTGGCAGATGGCTGCCCCTCCCTAAGCCTGCTTCTTTAGGGGGTTTCTTCCTGTTAAAAGGGAGTTTTTCCTTCCCACTTTCGCGAAAGTGCTTGCTCATAGGGGTCATATGATTGTTGGGTTTTTTCTCTGTATGTATTATTGAAGTGTCTACCTTACAATATAGAGCACCTTTAGGCAACTGATGTTGTGATTTGGCGCTGTAGAAATAAAATTCTGTTGAATTGAATTGATTACACATTATCCAGCTTCTTTGTGTACTGGCAAGGTGCATTCATAAAGAGCAGATCTAATATCACCTTAATCTCATAAAGTAAAAAAAAGTTGCAGAAATGAAGTGCTTCTAACCTGAAGCAAAAAACGGAGTAGTAACCAAGGATAGAAAATTGATAAAAATTTAGCAATTCCAAATCCATTAGAGATATCACTTTGAGTGATTTGATTATAGTTACCATCTAACAATATATACCTATAGGCTACAGTTCCTGACACCAACAAAAATCCCTATGCTAATGAGAACACACATATAGTGTTTTTCTTAGTGTTAATGTAAGAACACAAAGCAAAACTAAAAACCATCACAAAGAGACTTTAAGAGATCGCCACGATAATTATACATTAGAAACATGAACAAGTAGAAACGGAAGCTCCAGTCTGACTGTTACTATTTGCACGTGGTTGCAATAATTTTGGTCTTGCTGCAGATGTTCCAACAACTTTTTTCCTTAGTGTCACTGTAGGTTGATGCAGTGAGTGCGTGGACAGCAGCAGCAGATGATGACAGAAAGAGACATTACCACATGGACAGTGAGGAGGAAGCTGTGATTTAGGGTGAATTAGAGAGGAGAATATAAAATGATCTAATTTTGTTGTTGAAAATCTTCCGGAGCTTAGCTTTGTCCAGCAAATGTAAGTCTCATCAGAATAGTTTTTCCAATATTAAATATATCTGATAGCAATCTATGATATGTTATATCTAGAAACGTACATATTTACAGCTACAGGCTGAAAAAATAATATTAAATAATATAAATCACATTTTAGGCACAACATTCTTACTGTTAAAATATCAAGTTATTTAATTTAACGTTTAATTAATTGTAATTTCTTTTAATTTATGTGGAAAATGAACCCATTACAGAATAATACAGATGGTAAAAATAGTTACATACCACAAGACTGAAAACCCTTAAAACAGTACACAAGAATTGTTTAAAAAAAAAAGTGTTTTAGTAGTTTGTGGCTGTAACTCTAGTTTTGTGAGTTCATACTTATATAATAGCCCTTTAACAGCATGTACTAATGCATAAACATTATGTGACGTGCCTGTAACTCTAGGTAAAAGCTGAAATCAGACACTGTAAAACAATCAAGTCAAGGTAGTAGCAATGCAACCTTTAAACAGCCATAATGGATATCCTCATGTGCTATTCTTTTTTTTTTTTTTTTTTTTTTTTTAAATTTTTTTTTTTTTTTTT
>VUQR01010912.1:50378-62928 GCA_015108515.1 Hemichromis elongatus | reverse complement strand
TACACCAGCTCCTGCTGCATGTTGACAGAGAGATAGAGTGTGAGTAAAACACATCAAGAGACACACATCATTGGTTGTGTTCTCCCTCTATAAACATGTCTACTTCGCCATCAAAACCTCAAATAAAAGCAATTCATGTGTACAATATAAAACAAGGAAAATTAATAGAGACCCAAGTACAGCGCACAGTTCTCAGTTGAGTTTAAATCTCACCTGTTATGAAAGGAAGAGGTGAGTGTTGAGACTGCATGCACACGAACATTTCTGAGGAGACGAGTCGGACCGGAAACGACTTTTTTGTTGAATAACAACTAATCTTCATGTTACATCCAATCACCTGTACTTTTCCTGGTTTTGGAATAGCTACCTTTCAGATTAGAACTGTGTTCAATCATCAGGCAAAGAAAAAATGTGCTCAAATGTACAGTAGTACCGAATAGGAAAGCACACCAAGATGGAGCCTGTGTCTCTTTATCTTTGCTATGTTTAAAGTTTTCACAAGAACAACACATCCTGAAAGTCACTCAGCTGCTGGCTGAGCTGTGCTCATGATTCATGAAGACTCGCTGAGCATTTGCTTATACTGTAATGCTTAAACACCAGCATCTGTCATAAGTAGGAATTTAATTAAAACTCTGTGCATACACCAAATACATTTCTCTGTATGAGTGGATACCTCGTGAATGGATTTGAAGAGACTCCAGTCCAGGTGTGTGAGGGCAGCTGCCACATCCCAGGTGTTGATGCCCAGGAGCCGAACTGGCCTCCTGCTTAGCTCAGCGCTGTCAGTTAAAGGAGGCTGCACATACAAACCAGTAAAGAAAGTTAAATTATTGCACACAAAGACAAGGCATGCACAAACAAACTCCTATCAGGAGCACTATAGTCAATAGAAGACTCTTATTTGCATCAGTTACTATGTGGCATTATGGCCACATCTGTTCTGGGACCTTTTCATTTATCAGCTGTTATAAACGTTCTTTAAAAGTTCTTTAAATAGCTAATATCGCGCCATCAACAAATCAGTCAGGCTCTAACCGGTAGGAAATTCAGACACAGATCTCACTCGTTGATGGTGACATCCCTTTACAAAGGTGCCCTGAAACAGCACTTTCTAACCACACAATAATTGTGGTTCACACGTTTTCCTCTCCTACTAAGTCAGAGTTAATAACAATCACCATGCTTGAGCCTTTCCAGTTTGCTGCTGCATGACTCATTGCAACACTGAAAATATGTCTGCTGGGGAAGTGAAATATTCATTTTCATGCCTGATTTACCGAGAAGGTGATACAGACGCTAAATACCCAACTCTAGGATGTTGTGTTTTGGTTTGGACCTACAAGCTGCAACTTGAACTTCTTTTAAAGACTGAATTTTAAAGAAAGACAAAAAAAAAAAAAAATGCATCCATTTACATACCAAAATCTCAGTAAGATCCCTGCGACAGGCCACAAGCTTTCCTTGTGGGGTCAGTGACTCAGAGTACACACAGTCACTGGGCTGTAACACCCTCCGCTCTTCAGAGACAAACACAAACAGAAGGAGAGAGATGGACGAGAGCCAAGAAAATGTATCAGTGATTCTCAGCCAGGAGGACTTGTACAGCTATGTTTGAGTAGACGGTCAGGCAGCAGGAGTAATTCCTTTATATTGCTTATATTAGGAAAATATCTTGACTATATGTTCTGCTTGAATTGTGCTTGAATGGCGTTTACCTCCAGTGTGCGACACCACGGCGAGCACCATGTCCTCTTCTGCTCTGTCCATCTTCAGAGCCACAATCCGCAGAAGCTCATGGGCCTCCAGCGAGGGATGCGTGTGGACACTCAGGTAGGAGTCGGCGCTCACGTACACACAGCAAATAACTGAAAAACAGGCAAGCATGGCAACAGTAAATTTTTTAAATATAAATAAATACTGAAATGCTGGAGAAAGAAAACTTCAGTTAGTGTTTTCCATAATATTTTTGGCAAAAACTTTTTCAGAAATTTGCAAGTGCAAACTCAAATTACACTCCACAACTGTAATTATGCATAACTGTGTAGAGTTTGGGGCAGCGATTGTGTATGTCTGTGTCTGTCACTCACCCTCTCTGGTCTCCGTCTGTGGACTGCGGAGCGGCAAACAGTTTTCCTTCAGACTCATATGCTGATACGTTTGTTTGCTCTGCGAGAAAAGCAGAGGACAAATGGAGATTTGAAATGCTTTATGTAGTCTGTGCTGGATGTTATTAGGCACTGATAGCACCTTTATTATCTCATCAGCATCTACACTGCTTAAAGTAATTCTAAAAAGGTTGTTTAAGGGTGTTATTTAACAATGCAAAAATGCAGATCCTTCATCGTATCTAGCTTGTCGTGTATAGGTGCAGAGGTCAGTGTGAGGTCACTGACAAACATTTATTCCATTTTGTGGATCTTTTCTGTGTATTATTGAATGTAATTAATGCATATTTAGTGTACTTCTAAAGCCTAAATATATAATTTTAAAATTTTGAAATATGTGACAGAGAGTCTCTCATATCCATTTGTCTGTTATACCTTTTGGTTTGCAGGGCAGTCATCCACCGTGCTGCAAGAAACAAACACAGAAACCAGTGAAGGAGAGAAGGAAGTTACGCGTAATCAAAATATTTAAAAAAGAAGCACCGTTATAGGGAGACATGTGAGTTTGCTTATCATCACATTTCTTTAATGAGTCTTACTGCCTGCGACGCAGAAGTTTCTGAAACTCTTTCAGGTCTTTCTCCAATGTGGGGAACTCGTACAGATCTTCCAAAACACACCTGTACAGAGTCTGACAGACAGAGAAAGGAAATCCATGATCACGTGATTCATGCTCAATACGTCTTGACTAATGGTAAAGGTTGTCTGACCCACAAAAAAAAAAAATCAATGAAGGTTTGCGAACCTCATTCTATTGCACAGCAGGCATAACAGCCAATCTCAGCATTCAGTGTTAGGAACATTTCATAAACACATGTATACAAAGACTGACCTCAATGCAACATAACAACCAGGATCACTCTGCGCTGACTGTGTATTAAACAGCTCTGTACGTGCCATAGTTATCCAAACTTAGCTGTACACCAGAACACGCTGATAAAATATCTTAGAAATATATAAACATATATATATTTTGGCCACAGATTTATTTCTGTTACTACTTTATGTTTGTGTTAAAACATAAACATAAAAATACATTTATGTATATAACCAAAGTAGCTTAATCAGACTGTCTTGATTTATTTTAGTCAAACCCAAAACGGTTTTATTTGCTTTTCAAAACACATGCCGTCTATAAATATGGAAGCTTCAGTTCAACATTTTACATTTATCTGCTACTTTCTACTGACAAAGTTGTACTTTTAAACACTTTTTAAACCCAGAAACTCAAGAGGAACAGAAAATCTATAACGCTGCACTGTGTCTGATACCTCAGCCTTTATTAGCTGCTGATATTAACATCCATTACATATGTTTGTTTTTTTTGTTTTTTCATTACATATGTTTTTTCACCTCTTCTAAACAACTTAGCTGTTAATAATACATTTGTCTTGATGCACATCAGATCCTAAAATATCAGTTAGTTACAGATTATGCTTCAACTACGTGGGCAAAAGTATTTTGCCATTCTAAAATCTTTGAATTCTGTTGTTTTAGGTGTCATTGCCATATTTTTATTAAAAAAAATCAGGAACCTAACCCGGCAACCGGGTTTACTGTGCTCAATGAATTTGAGCAAAGTAAAGTAAGAGGATGTCACTGTCGTAACAGGTCAGCTCGTGAAATTTCCTCTCCTAGACATCATTCCATGATCAGCTGTAAGTGGTATTATAACAAACTGGAGGTGATTGGGAACGACAGCAACTCAATTACAGAATGGGGTCAGCGAGTGCTCAAGTGCATAGTGTGTAAAAATCGCCAACGCTCTGCTGACTCAGTAACTGCAGAGCTCTAAATCTCCTCTGGCGTTAACATCAACACAAAAATTGTGCACCAGGAGCTTCACGAAATGGGTTTCTATAGTTGAACAGCTGCTGTGGGTGTAATGTGCAGGTTGCTCAGCACAGACACAAATGCTGGGTATAGATTCCTTTACTGAGCATCATCAAGTGTAGTACTTAAACCTATGCCTGGACATGCCACAGAATAAGTGACGAGACTAATTTAGTGCTAAGAACTTGCAAGGATCGACACAACCACGCACGCATCTCCAGGCGCCTCCTTATCGTTGTCATTGACCCACTGTAGCCTCCAGTCCCTATTCCCTGCTCATTCCTCTGTTACTAGGCAACTATCACCTGGGTTACGCACTCCATTTGAGATTATACCCATGCCAACCCTACCACTTTGGTTTCCATGGCAACCCGGCACCGAGCAATGGAGCCGTCAGGTTACGGAGGGACAAGTGATGGGCGAGTATATGTGTGTGTGTGGGTGTACACGTTTGATTGTGTTGTGCATGTTTGTCCGTTTCCCCTTCAATGTCAAAGACACCCCACACACACACACACACACACACACACACACACACACACACACACACACACACAGCTCCTTATTCTTTCTACAAAGCACCTGATGTCCAGTCATGTAGAACTTAAGGAAGGACAACTTCATTTAGTAGACAGGGAGACAAATGAAGATGAATGAGCCTTTTGATGTTCTTCGGCACTGGATCAAACTCAACATGTATATAAACAGATTTGGTGAAGAAGACCATACCTTCATGAAGCTCCTGACGTGCTCCTCTTCCTTGAGGAAATCCTTATAAAGTCTGCTCCAGTGGGAAACCAGCTGCAGTACTTTACGTTTCCTGAAGAGGGCATCTTTGCCCTCCTCCTGGCCCCTGCAGCGTGTGCTGCTATAGGTGACTGTGGTCAAGGAACAACAAAGGAGAATATGGAGTCTAAAACGTGTGTGTTAATATGACTCTATGCGTGTGTTTGAATCCATGCATGGTTTTCCTTGAAAGGATATTGTCCCAGCAGGGCCTGACAGAGGTCGTGAGTGGACATAAACACCAGATACGTTAATAGGAAGTCATCCAGCAGCATTTCTGAAAAACAGAAAAAACATTGTTAAAAATCCAAAATCTTTTCTTGAATCTTTTCTCCTTATCTGTGGGATTAAGATGTGGAAAGCCCAAACAAAGTATCTTATATTCTTTCCTTTATCCTTTTAATTAACTTTTGATTTCCCCAAATTAAAAATTCAATTAAAATTCAAGTTACTTGAGATACAAAAGAGATAGGTCGAGATCAATGCCCTATTTTCTTCCTTAACTTGCCCTTTAACTAGACTTAAAGCTGCAATAATCACATGCTATATGAATGGGGTCTCTTCATAGTGAAGAATCCAGAGATAATTATAAACCATTTCCACAGTTTTTAGCAAACCTTTAATAACATTTAATAATAATAATAATGATAAAGATGGATACATAGCAAACTCCAAACACTGACTCTTCATTCTTCTCTTTCTCCTCACAGAGATTTCCCCCTTCCAGAGCCTGGTTCTGCCAGAGGTTTCTTCCTTTTGAAAGGGAGTTTTTCTTTCCTCCTACACAAACTGCTTGATCATAAGCAGTCGTTTGCCTGCTTAGAGTTTTCTTGAGAATACTGTAGTGTATTTAGCTTACAGTATAAACTGCCTTGAGACAACCATTTGCTACATAATTAAACTTGGACTGACTTGAATTTGAATATTCTGAAGTTTAAGAAGTTTAAAGTTACTTTCTTATGTCACCAACTACTCCCACACAGTCCCGATAAAGCAGATTATACTTTCTTTATTATTTTACCCAAAGCTGCTTTTTCCTAAATATTGAGCAATTTATCTTTGTTAAGAGAATTTTTGATGTCTCACCAGGTTTTCAGGGTCCCTAAGGGAAAGTTTATACAAATGTATGACAATGAACGATTCAGGTTTTTCTTCGTCTTGGCTCATTTTCCAAACAACTTAAAAAAAAAACTACACAAATTTATCAGAGTGGAGCGAGCTAATGTGCAAGACAGATGCCAAGAGTGTGCCTCTGAGTGTGTGTGAGACTCAGCAGGTGATCAATGGGTAAGAACCAAATATAAACAGCCCTCGTGGCAGATGGGTAATGAGCCATTGTTGGTGCTGTGAGGAAGTTGCTGTGTGTCTGTGTGTGTGTGTGGTGTCAAACTCTTTCCCTGGGAAAATGTGTGACCCACATATGACTCTGTCAGGCAGAGAGCAAAGAAATCAATTATAGAAGACCGAGCATAGGCTGAGGCATTAATATTTTATCAACGGTCTTTGCTTTAAAAATAAAAACACAACTCTCGAGAAATATTTTAAGCAGGTCTGACAGCACTTATCACTTTTTCAGAACCCCATTCACTCACTTTCCCACACTTCCTATTCAATCTGAGGAAGTGGAGCCCTTTCTTGACAATTTATCAGTTCTTTTCCTGCTTTCCCACTCTCTGTCTCTCCATCCTAAAGTATCCCCATCTACCCCCCACCCCACATTTTTCATTTTCTCCTTCTTAGCGATTACATTTCCCCCTGCTACTTCTCTCCTCCTACATTCACCCTCTCTCAGCTCTCTGTGATGATAAATATCCATTTTCATCTTCAACATATGCCCTCTGCGTTTACCCGCTGGCACACACAAAGTCAAACACATGCACTCAGACGCCGCAACACACATGCGCACAGACACACACACACACACAGCACCCTGATGAATAACTCATTGAGTTCTGACCTTGGGGACTTTATCTCTTGTGAGAGAGAAAGGGGGTAAAAAAAGAAGAGAGAGAAACTGTGTGTGTGCTGAACTAATCGCACTAATCTGCTGCTGTGTTTTTGTTGAGTCTGTGTTCTCTTTGTGCGTGCACGGTGCACAGTGAGGGGTGTTTGGGGTAATCGCTGCGGAAGCGTGTTTGAGCCTGTTCAACATGCTGCACCGTTAAGCCACCTAAAACGGCACGCACTCACACACACACACACACACACACGCATGCGTATACACACACACACAGATGAGGAGAAGACGAAGATAAATTCAGCATTTCTACTTCCTCCTTTCCCTGTGCTCTCATTAAAGTAGCAAGTGTTTTCTCATTTTCACCAAATAAATATCAGACAGTGCTCCTCCACAAAGACCATCTCAGTCCTCTCTCGTCCTCCTTCTCTCTCTCCCACATTTATCTCGCCTTCTTTCTTCGTTTGCTTCCTGCAATTCAGTGAGATGGCTCCCTGTGGACTGTTGGGAACTGGTGGTGCTGAGGGGGCTGATGCATAAAGGCGCCTTGTCTAGAATAGATGCTAACAGACAAGTGCAGGGTTTTATAAAATGAATGCCGGGACCAAGACCTCCCTCTGTGATTAAAGCATTATTATAGTGGACCTGGGATCAGTGATGGCTCTGAAATGTAATTAGAAGGAAAGAAGTCTGACCCATTGATATTTAAGAATGCCAATTTTTCACAACAATTTTAGTGCTTTCTAAATTCAAATATTTTAAAAGATTAACTAATTACATCAAGGATTGCTGATGATTTCCTAAATAAAACATTACTGCACTATAAAACAACCCATAATGCAATAAGGTAGCGTTAATGTTTGTGTAAATGTGACATGACAGTTAACAGTCCACTGAAATTCTTTGCGGCACAACTGCCTAAAGCACCGCGTGGCAATCATTTCACAAACCTATTAGAGCATTTAACCCCCTGAACGCTTGTGGCCACCGACATGGCTGAATGAATGCACATACACGCACACCTGGATATGGATCGAGGGCTGACTCATGCAGCCACACACAGGCTCAAACACAGCAGGCAAGGGCTCATACCTCACAGGCCTGACCCAACTTCGAGGAAATTAAAAGAGACAGAGAGGTCGGGATTGGGTTGTGTTGCAACTTGTGCAGCTGGGAAACAAAGTCTTTGGAAAGAGGCGTGGGGCCTGATTTTAAGATAAATGTAAGATACTAAAACGTATTACAATTAAACTCGACACTTTTAAGTTTATGCCATTTTGTAGCTGGTCCTTCACAAAGACATGCTTCTGACTACAGCTTCAAGGACAATCAAATGTCTGTACGTGTTTGTGTGTTGACATGTCTCCAAACTCACCGCTCTCCTTGTTCTCTGGTGCCCCTCTTTGGTCATCCAATCGCAGGTCACTTAGAAGATGCTCCAAAATCTTGAGCGGCGTTCCAGACACCACCACATACCTGTAAGATGAAGAGTTGCAGGAATCTTCCTCACTAGAGCAAGAGGACCAAGCACCACTTCTGTTCCTCCACCCTTCCACCCTGCCTCGGTCCATATTCTCCTCTGCGCCATCGTCATCAATGTAGCGAAAATGGGGAACATTAAATGCACACATCTCTGACTTGCTCCCATCATCATCGTGACCGCTATCCGCCTCTTCGTCTTCATCACTATCTCCATCTAAATCCTCCTCTGCCTCTGCAAGTGTGACCATCTCAGAGGTCATCTTCATATCTAAACTGTTCCCAGTTCGGCCCTTTAAGGGTCGCTCATTCTGGGTGTAAACTGCTCTGCTGTCTGCTCCTGTTGGCCGAGAGCTCCGGAGATTGAAACCCTCTGTCTGACAGCTCCTACTGTAGCTCTGACAGAGAACCAACGTCTACAGAAAACACTGAAAACTGCTTACACACACATACACACACACCCACTTAACCTGCCTGTCACTGACACTCCCTGCATTGTGCCTTAGGTCAAAGACTGTGGTATGTAGTGCTATGTGTATTCAAGTCAAAGAAATCGTTGATTTAAAGAAATGCACTTGGGAAGGAACACAGATGTGTAATTATACATACAGTAAGATCCTAAAACACACTGATATGTGGAAGGAAGTAAAGCACCCTCATGTGATCTTTTTTCCTCTTCCAGCTGAAAACAAAAAGCCATTCTCTCCCTCCTGCGCTCTGCCAGAAGCCAAAGCATACATTATCCTAGACAAACACACACGCCCACACAATTCTGACAGCCTTACTTTTTCCATATGCAAGGAGAATATCAGTGTGTGTCTGCAACTTGATATTTCAAAAAAAGAAAAAAAACGAAAGGAAACAGGAGGACTATGATTATGTTTTTGTTGCCATTGTTAGTCTGGAGGGCCCTCATTATGCAGGAGGAGGGACCAACCTCTTGTCGCAATCCTCCTCTCTGGACCCGCCCCCGGAAGATGTTGGTGAGGGCCTGTCCGACGGCGATGTCACCGATGACGTCACTCTCCGCAACACCAATACGTCCCGTCCTCTCTCCTTTAGACAAACCCTTCCTACCGCCTCCTAAAAGAGAAAATGTGAGAAAAATAAAACACAAAGTCAGGCAAGGACAAAACCGCTGGAAGGCGATTAAAGGAGTAGATGCAAGATTTCAGTCAGAACAGGGAACAAAATGAATACGAGGCATCCCATGCGACTTTCTTACGTAGTCTCTAGTGAATTTGGACACTCTTTTGCCAACTTCGTTTACTTGCCGCTGCTTTTACCAAACATTTAAGCAAATCAATGGCCTCCTTTAGCGTATAACTCTGGTCTCTACATGGTGTTCAGTAAATATTTTTAAAAAAAGCAAATAATACATTTAAAACAATAATTATATAAAATATGGTTTGTATGATTCTATTAAAGAAAGCATCTAGCATGTGATTTTACTTTTTTTGTAAACCTCTCAGATGTTGACTTTATTTGTTTCTCCAACACATGGGCAGACAAACTGGCACGTCAGCTTTAATTTACACTTTCAGACACTGCCTGTGTTGGCAGCATCAAAGAGACGGATTGCATTTCCTCTGCCTTTAGAAAGATTTTAAGAATTGTATTACAATGAGGACATGTGAATGTCCTATGAATGTCAACTTTAAATGATCTCCGGCTCCATAAATGTGCAGGAACTTGATCTGCGAATCTGATACACGCACACAAACGCACAGACACACAGACACACACTCCTGCTATGAGGGTGCAGTGTAACAGTAACAGAGCTTCAGGTGAACAAAGGAGCACAATAAGAAAGAGCCTGAGTAGAGGAGAGAAAAGCAGATGAGAGAGAGAGAGGGATCAAAGGAGCTGGAGCACAGATAAAGAAGCGAGGCCTCTCCTCCAGATGCTCGTTGCAGTCTTTGTCGCAGCCAGAAGGACTGAGCAGCAGTCACAACTGACACAGAGAGTCAATGCAAGGCTGTTTTTTCTCTTCAACTGGCCATAAAATTAACAATTTAGATTTAACATTTCCACTGACTGATAAAAAAAATACAACAAACCTTTGAAAACAACACTAACCAACACTAAAAAAGGTGCTCCAGTTCATACAAGTGTGAACAACGCACCAGATAGTCACTGCTTTTGCAACGCTCTGTCTCTAAAGTGAAAATATAGACATTTCTGCTGAAGCTGATTGAGATCACAAACACACACATACCCGTATAACATTTAGAAAAAACTAAAACCAGTTTGCAGAGAAGCAGAGCAACACACACACACACACACACACACACTCACACACACACCATCTTTGGTATTGTATGATGAAAGGATCAGTCTGATCCCAAGAGACAGCAGGTGGGATCTGACTTGTGTCAGACAAAACAATATGCCCAAAGTGGTGTGTGTGTGTAGGGGTGTGTGTATGTGCAGACATGTTTCAGTGATTCATATTCTATGGGAGTGCGACACAGATGTGCAGCAGCAGCCATCACATCCAGTGTACTGTGGCGTGTCTAATTCTTTTTCTAAAGGAATGATAATTGCTGCTTCATGGTACCTTTGCACCCCCTCCAACACGCTAGAATAGTAGACTCTATCTTGGCTGAGCACCTGAAGAGACAAAACCAAAGGTATTCAACCGTCACACTGCCACGTTCAGAGCTTGAATTGTGATAAGCCAACAAGAAAATAAACATTTCATTGCAATCATTTTTTTTGCTCAGTTCTTCTACTATATATAACATTAATTGTTACCTAAGATCGGCAAAACACTTAGCAATGTAATAACTTTGTTATAATGATTCTATACAGAAAAAACTTGAGCACCACTCCCTAACTTTTATCTGGCCCAAAATAGCCAGGAATGCAGCTGTGAAATCCCCTAGGTCTAATATTTATCTAAATTAGGAGATAAACAGAAACATTTAATTGAGCTGAATTCACAGACATGAAAAGCAGACAAAAACACCATCCATCTGTAGAGAACCGGGACTTTGATAAAAGGAAATAGTCCTAATGACAAGATGTTTAATTTTCTGTATAACATGCTAAAAATAATCATACAGAAGGCTTAACAACACAAAAATGCAAACAGCAGACTAGCAAAGCACTGACAGCTCATCGGACAAACCATCATTAATCACTTTATGGCCTGGCACAGAGACCGCACCCAGCGACCCTGATGTGATGCCGAGATAACAAGTTTGGTGGCCTAAGGGTCTAAATGGGACACGCCATTGAATAGAGACTGGGTTCAGCTTTATCACGAGTCTCCCTTCTCTATCTCTGTTGACTCTTCCTGTCACTCTACACCATCAGATATATAATAAAGTGCCCTAGTAATACACTTTAAAAAAATGAGACCCATTATGTAACCAATTACAACTACGGTAAAAACAAAGGAGAAGAAAATGTTCTGCCTTCCTGATTCAGTAGCAAGCTGTTGATCTTTCCGACAACACTAACATTCTTTACACAGATGCCAAGAAAAACAACTCAGAGCCAAGAATGGAGGAAGGCAGTGAGATAACACACACACACACACACACACACACAAAAGATCAAAAAGCTTTCAGAAAATGCAGCAAAGTAAAACTTGCAGCATTATCACTTGGACGTTTGGTAACATACGCAAAACACCTCACATACGTGCGCACGTCATAAGAATAAAGTGCACACAGCAAAATGCAAGAAAAAACGTTTAATGTAGCCGTGGAAAAGACTCAGAGGCATGAAAACGTAAAAAGATACAAAAAGGGCACTTGTGGAGAGGAGGGGTCAGAAAGTTATGCAATAGGGAAAGACAGTGAGAACAAAAAAGGAAAGACAGATGAAAGGCAAGAGCCTGGGAAGTGAAGCGAGGGACACAGAGGAGTGTGGGAGAAAAACAACATTTACAAAAGACAAAAAACAGAAACATTTTAATCAAGGTACCAAGCGTTTTAGCAAAACGTCTGATATAACAGGAAAAAGGGGGATTTCAGGCAGTTACTTACTTTACTGCCTACTAATAACAGCAACATATCAAGCTTTAATGCATAGGTAAAAAAAAAAACTGTAGGTAAAAACTGTGTTAATGACATTTCTGAAATGTCTCAAAGGCATGAAAAAAAAGATTTCTTGAGACAATCACTTGTTCTCAGCTAACAGGTGAATCTGTCCTTCCTCAAAACCATTTGTACTTCCAGCTCTTCTGCTTTCACCCACTTTTTCCTGCCCCCCCTGTCTGTGTCATCAAAATGTGCAGACTTCATGCTCCAAAGGTTTGAGAAGTCGAAACAGAAAATAGAAAGCTCAGAAACCTGGGGACACACTGCACTCATCA
>VUQR01010912.1:33202-50287 GCA_015108515.1 Hemichromis elongatus | reverse complement strand
ACATATATTCAGCTTTGTACAAGATTGGAAAGTCTCTTTTACCCTCACTGTTTCTATCAGTTACACACACACAGTACTCACACACAGACACACAGCATGATGTAATATTGTTCAGAGGAAAGGTGAATGCCCATGCAAAGCCTAAAGGAAGCACTTTCTGTTCCTTTCCTCTTCCTACTAATGTATGTGTGTGTGTCAACACTGACCAAGCCGTATCTTTGTTATGATAGCTCTGTGCCTGATTCCTGGAAATAATGGATAAGAGTATAACACACAATGCTTTTAAGTCAGCAGCACACAAATAGTATGTGCAGCCACACATAGGTTGATACACACATAAAGCTTTAATCCTAAAACCTGCTCGGTGTGTCGTGCATGGTGTGACGCTGAAGAACTCTTTGTGCAGGTGCACCTCTCGAAACCTCTGATAAATGTGGAAGAGTAACAAAAATGCCAGTCAGAAATGACTATTGAGAAATGGGAAAACCCAAAGCAATGCAATGACACAGGAGTTAAATCACTATGGAAACAGCCCACACTGGTTTGCCAGAGCTTATCTGTCACAAAAAAAAAATAAAATCACCATGACAACCCAGTAAAAAGAGAATGGTTTCTGTTGTGTATCGAGCTGGTCGTCTAGCTTTGGTTTCTGCTAAATTCTGCAGCCTAAGCTGAACGATGAGCTGAAATAATAACACCTACGAATGCCAACTGAGTTAGATCAGGGCTGCAAAGCATCTTTGTTTTAAAAGACATTATTAATGATTTATTATGTTGTGTGGCTCAAAACTGACACACATATTGGTCACATGTAGTTTAAACTGCTTCCACTGTAGTGCTGTACAGCAACACATGGGTTTGTCACACCACACTTACATGCTATAATATTAAGAGCAAGGATAAATCAAATAAGAAATTTGGCCAGTAATGCACCTTATTCTAATTGTGTTCTGTTATATGAAAAAGTGCAGTACTCTCTTTTCTTTTTAACAAGATTTTTGTCAGTGAGGCATCTTAAATAGAAATTATACTTTGTAGATAAAAAAAATGCTTTCGGTACTGATGTGTCATTTATGTAAAGAAATCTACACATAGCTAGGCTGCTTTGAATGTTGGTTTGACATCCTGGAAAAACCAAACAATGTTCCGTTTACTTTGACAAAGTAAAAAATGGGCACCACTGCAGGATCAATAAACTACATCGGCGTTCCGTGTATGACGTTTTTCACGTGAATTTTTCCCAGTGCCTCTATTTAAGCAGATTACTTAAATAAAATATTGTTTCCTGATTATATCAATGCTTAGCATGTTATCTGTGCACCAAAAGCACATAACATACTTATAAAAATCTGTTTGCAGTTCTACTAATAATTCATAAAGAAAATGTGCCTAACATATTTGAGTAACCCTCATATAAATGGATGCAAAGGTTAATCTTCCACCCATCCAATTTCTTTAATGCTTGTTTTATTCAGGATCATAAAGGGGACTGGAGCCTATTCCAGCTGTCACAGGCCAAGAGACAGAAGGTTTATCCACATGTAACTTAGACTACTTACAGTAACTTAAAGCTATACTTGACCAGATTTATATTACATGAGATAAACCCTTTAGGAGTCTAAATACAGATATATTGATATTTATACTAAAAGGTTTAGAGCATAATGTTTAGGTAGGAGTCTAGTTGATCTCTCTTTTGCATCCCTTTCTCATATATTTAACATGATAAAGCAGCAATGCTCTTGTCAAATACAGTACATTTTTATTGTGTATATTTTCAAGAAACTAAACTAAATTTATGCACACTTGAGAAAATCCCCAAGGCTGGGCTTCAGTCAGACTCACACAGATACACCACCACGGTGATGCAGGGTGAAATCTCCTCCATTTCCTTCGTTTCCGGCCCTCAGGTGTACTGTAGAGCAGGATTATACAGTACAACGCTTCACTAACACCCCGCTCATTATCAGCCCACTCTGACTCAGCCTGCCACCGGGCAAGCAGCACATGAACATACACATGCAAGCGCCCACGAATGATTATAAGCTCTAGCCAGCAAACTGACACACACACATCCGCACGCACACACACAGTACTTGACAGTGTGTAAAAAGAGTATGAGATCACGATGCACTAAGCCATTATTAACACCCACATTAGATGAGCTACAGAACTGGTGTATGTTTAAAGTAAAGTGATCTGAATGAACCCGAGCTCTGGGCGTCTTTAGTGATAACTTTAGTTGGCGTGTGCATGTCAGTGCAGAAATCTGCCCTCGTGTACTCAGACGAGGTCTAAAAAGGCCAGGCGTGATGGAAAATGCATGCATGTGTGTGTGCCTATCCTTTAGCTGGACAGAAGCACCAATAATGATGGGGCTGAGGAGGATTTACTCGCATGATCCCTGACCTGAATCCATGAGTAACTCTGACCTGAGGTGTGTGTGTGTCTGCCTGCTTAAAAATGATGACAGTAATGACAACATTAACCGCATGACGTCCATTACTCTCCACTCACACTGAGCATGCAGCCACAACTCTGTCTGCAGATTACATGGTAGGAGTTCACAAGCCAACGTCAGCAGTCCTGCCAGTACTATAAGATATACTATAATATCAAACTACAGCGCTCTCTACTTACTGCCTGGTTCCTGTCGGGTAGACGATAGTTGTGGTTCTGCAGCAGCCGACAGCCGTCTTTGGCCAGCCGTTGAACGGCCTCCAGCCCCAGCCGGCTGGTAAGCTCCTCACGGCCGCACACAGTGCCCATCCCTCCGCCGCCGCTGCCGCTGCTTTCCCTCAAAGCACACACACCTCCCAGCTGCAACACAGGAGGCATGAAGACATATCTCAGCCCGCAGTCCCAAGACATTGTAGAAATACTCAGAGTATGTTTGAAGAACGGAGGTCAACAAAGTTTGGGCATAATCCAGAAACACACAAGGAGAAGTTTTTTGTTGCCCCTATGTGTCCATGTGAGTAGGATAAGAAAATGTGGTAATCCTAGCTCGCCCTATCTAATCTCATTCTCCCTGTTATTACTCCTTGTCTCTTTATTCTGTTCTATCTATTATAGTCACTAATTCCTTTTTATCTGTTGAACTCCTCTTTGTCTCAGTCTGACTGCTCTGTGTCAGAGGATCTGGCGGAGAAGGAGTGAGAGTGTGTGATTAGTAGTATAAGTGGGCGGGAGTGGGTGTCTGTGTGAGAATAGTGTGCTAGGGTGCAAGTGTTGGTGTCTGTCTCCTCCCCTCTATAGTCAGTACAGTAATCTGCTACCGTGCTGGTAGTCCATCTGAGGCAGATAGAGTAAGAAAGTTGATGAAAAGGAATGTATAACACGAATGTATAAACAAAACACAACATATTTCCCTGAAATAGCTCAAGGATTCTGGAGAAACCACTGCTTCTGTCCCTAAATATACCTGACAATAGAAAACATTACTGTGTGAGTGTGCTCCCTAGGGTGCTAGTATGATGGTTATCACCCGTGGCCGGTAGCCTGGTCTGTTTATTTTCCTTGGAAGAGAGATAGAAAGAGGGGGTGGGTGGGTATCCTTTCCTGTGGGCTCAACTATCCCACGGTGCCATGTTCCAATAGTGGGTAACACACACCCCTGCAGAACATCGCTCATTTTTGTTTACTAGGAAACCCCCCCCCGTGGCACCACTTATCTGACAGAATAGCCACGTACACATAGACATTATATCACAACCCCTGTGCCTTGTCCCTTACTGCTTCCTGCAAACCTGCTTTCAGTTTCCTTTCAACTACACACCAAGATAGTCGCCTCAATTTTTCTATGACCTTAAATTAGACAGCACTATATTTTAGTGCCTTTTGAGTTTAACAAAATATCTGCATAGGTTAAAAAAAATCCTTTGTATGCCAAAAGAAATGAAAATTGAAATTCACATTGTTACCCTATATGTTTTGCATGTGTACTTGTTTATTGTAACATGCAACACCTATGTTACCACTGCAGTCTGCAGTAGCTCCTAAACAGCTCCTGCAGGATCAATGTAATGTCTGGATCAGATTCACTATTCACAGAATCCACCTGGGTTACGTAGCAGTTTCCACAGCATTCATGACTGTACCAGCATAGTGAGGAGTCCTACATCAGTTACTTTTAAATGTACATTAGTGCCTATATTCATTAGCAAATGACTCTAATTCATTTAAATTATGCACTTCATTTGTTGCTGGTAATTAAAGCAAAACTAGTTTAATGTGTTTGTAGTCAGTGAGAGGCAGAATGAGGAATGAGAGTGGAGAAGACGATTCCTCGTTAAGAACAGCTCTACTTCGAAGCGGCTGAATTCACAATGTTTTTGGGCTCATTTGGATATTTTCTCTTCTTCCTCATCCAACAAAACAAATATGAAAATTTCAGCTGGTCTCATAAATAGCTTACTATGTTACCCAGAACTCACTTCTAAGCTGCCAAAATCCAGATAACCCAGGTAACATGACAAATTCAAACAAAATAACGCTGTGCAGTTATTTTGTTATCACACAATTAGACTTTGTGGATTGATATTTAAAAGAAGGGAATAGAGAGTAAGAAGAAGGTGTCACTGTCAATGAGCTTTTTAGGTATTTATTCAAATTCATCATCATTTACACTGAAAGTGATAGAGACATCTAACATGTCACAAAGGCGTCACAACAAGCTAAAGTGTGATGAGCCAAAAGCAGCTATATTCGAAAAATGGAAGTAAATGTCAAGTAATCTGTTGGCTCTGTGGATAAAATTGTTTTTGTACATCTATGAGGGATGGGTCAATGCAAAATGCTTTTATCCTATGATGAAGCATTTCTGCATTTCTGTCTCCTCCAGGATGTCTCTATGCATGGGGAGCAAACGGTCACTAAATGATTATCTGACTACCAAATTTCAAGCCAAATATGCTACAGCCTTTGCAGTCACCCCAGCTCACCCCAGCTCACCCCACCTAGGGGACGCTTAGGACCAAGGTGTCAGGCTAATGTATTTTTAAGAGACACAAATTTTATTTTGAGAGGGTGAACAGTTCACTATGTACTTTCACATGCTCTCACATTTTTGTGACCACACAAACTAGTTGAATCAAACAGTAATATCCACAAACTAGACTTGCATACTCCAGGCAGACTTAAAAACAACTACTTCTTTGTGATATCTGCAGCTGTCCATGTGCATGTCTTCCAGCACGTATAATCTCAGCCTTAGATGGTGCACTAAACCACCATCATCAAAATAACAGTTAGGGAATAATAAACTTCAGAAGAATTGCGTTTCTTCCTCCACAGACTTTGAAAACCAGTGCTAAAAAGCACTGAAGCTATTTTAGCTGTGCATGATGACCCAACACCTCACCAAGACACTATATGGATTTTCCTTTAATCTGTCACCCATCTGTACACATTGCTCTATGCATGTTAATTGTGTTTAAAAGATTTTATTCCTGCAGTTTTCCTGCTCTTTCTTGATTTGTCTTGTGTATCCACAGAATAATGAACTGATAGAGAGAAAAAAGTTCTGGGTCTACAAAGTTGGGACCAAACAGGTCTCCCTCTGCACTTTGCTCTGACCTCATTTTTTACACTCCACCACATATGCACCCCCACATAAATTCAACCTGCAACTTTTAAGAGATAAAGGTAGATCGAGCAAAACGATTTTAATTTTTATCTTTTCATGTTGGAGGGGGATCTGTGTTTGAGCTGATGAAGTCGTGTTTTCATTGGCCGCTATGAGTCAAATTGAGACTTTGCATTGTTGAACTATGGTTATAAGAACTACTAGAATGTGTTTACTGTGCCCTATTTAGACACTGAAGTAGCTTCTTAACAGTAATGCAACATGAACGCAAACCGATTCGGCTGTAGGCCTACTTCAGGCAAGTGCAAACTGTCAAAGGAACAGAATTTTTTTTTTTTAAATGACCTGAACTTTGAAAAATTAATTGAAGGGGAAAAAAAGGTGGTTAAATAAATTTTTTGTCTGTGTGTTTTACCGGACTGCTCTCCTCGCTGGGCGTTCGAGGCTCCTGGTGGCTCGTCTCTGCTGTCTCAGAGTCCTGCTCTGACACTGTAACCAATCAAACAGCAGCATATTAACGCTTTTCTTCTTACAACATGACGTTGTCCGTTTCATTCCATCTTCTCACAGTGGAAATGTTGGAAAGGTAACACACAGACCAACTAAATGTACTTACAAGCTTTACGTGTCTTTCGCGCAAGAGCAGCTGCCAACTCACTTTGCACCTACAAGGAAGAAGATCGAAGATGCCACACCACAAAAACATCTACAAACATATGTGGTGAACTATAACACAATCCAGTTTTCACTTTTCAGGAAACTAAAATCTGTTTATCTCATTAGATGATGATACTGTATCGACCCTGCCGCACTGACCGTAGAAGTGAGCCTCTCAAGAGCTTTCATCTGAAGAATCTCACTGCAGATGTCCCTGTTGCCTTCAGAGTCTTCCTCTGACCTTGGAGAGACAGAAACACCCTTACTGGTAACTAACTGGTTCATAAACTTTAAATAAAACACCCCACAATGATCAAAGTTTATTTTGAAGTCCTCGCTACACTGCCCCCTGGCAGTAGAGTAGAAAAGAACTACAGCCAGATTCAGATTCAGGTTGTATTCACCTGAATAGCAGCGACATTGGTACATCCCCATTTTTGTTACTAAATTAAATAACCTGATTTTGTTTTGGTGGAACCTTATTATAACTTTACAATCACTTCTTTAAGGTGGCACAACAAGTTCTCAAACACCAACCGATGAGAAATCTCATTGTAAAATGACATGAAAGTGCACAAGACTTTTTCAGAACCTTGTTTTAACTGTATTCAAAGTTGCCAAATACAATAAAAAGAAGTTTTGACATAACTGTTCAATAAAACTGATTATAAATGCTAAACATTTTCAATGAAAATTAAGTGAAAACATGTCATGTCAGGGCAGAAAATGTCATTCCCTAAAGTTGTATCTGCCCATCTGAGTTACCCTCCTGTCTTTATAGTTCCTAAGGGGCCTGCATGTTGTTGTAATAGAACCTTCTCAGGAGCCATTTCTATTTTTTTTCCATGTGGTTTATGCAAAATAGCTCAGAGACACACCTTTCTATTGAAGTTTGGGTAGCCCAGTGTGTATAGGTAGTGAGTACATATGTTCAGGTTTTTCTAAAAGTGCTCCGTGAATATATTTAGGTTTAACTTCATTTGTGTGTGTGTGTGTGTGTGTGTGTGTGTACACGTACACAGGAGGCTGTTTTGGGGTAAATTCTGCAGTATAACTCAGTAATAATACAAGATTGCACTGAGTTTGCCTTCAGTGGCGACAGGCTGCACCCGAGGGCCCCTCATCTAATATGTTCTTTTACAAAACCACTGTTTGGATTGGTCTCCCACACACTGCCTCACCCCCACATGACACACACATACATTCTCTCTGCCCTGCCTCAAGCACACACACACACACACACTCACATATGCCCCAATTTGCATACAATTTGGATTTTACCAACAGGTGCCGTAGGCACTTGTAATAGTTGTAGAGGAAAGAAGATGAAGCCCTGTGTGGCTGTGCATGTGTGAGTTTGTGCTTGTGTGTGTGTCTACACTGTAATCTGATAAGGGAACGGTAGATGCAGAAGCAGGAGAGATGATGATAACACATAGCCTTCAGCCTGACACTTCAGCTTGGCACAGACAGAGGCAGGCAGAACATCTCTCCTTCCATCAGCCTGGGAGGAGTGAAAATCATTCCTTATAGCGTAATTGGTCAGAATTACTTGTTTCTATTAACAAACTCAGTGAAACAATAGGAGCAAATTATTCATTTTTGTTGTTTCAAACTTTAAATTTTTGTTACCCATCAAATCTAGAAGTCCATTACAAAACAAAGTCTATTCTGAGCCATCATGAATGCTAAATTTATTCCAAACACTGCCCATAATTTTTGTTGCTGTTGTTCATTTGGTAATTTGGTGACTCACCGTGAGCCTGAATGCACCAGAGCTGGAAAAGAGGTGCAGCAGGAGGTGTGTCGCCGGTCATTAAACACCACAAAGCAGAAATTGATACAAGATTACGATGATGGGTCACCTCATTGTTCAAATTGTACCAGAGCGCACGGCACATAGAGTAGTCATGTTTTTTGCTCTTTGACACAGAGTTCTTCAGTCAGAGTAATCCAACTACATAGCGCAGACACTGCGTACAAGCATGTAGCCATGATCTGAATTTTGCCAGCCTGACAAAGAGTTAAAGGTTTTTTGACAGACTGCGACAGACTGAGTGTGATTCATAAGGAGGACGTGTTCTCTGGAATACCCTCCTCTCTCGCTAAAACCCTTCACTATTCTGCGAGATTCTGCTTTTTTGGCTTTACTCACCTCCCTTTTAAAATAGAAAGGGCTATAGATCATCTACTGTAGTACCAGAGGACTATTCAAAGCAAGCAAGTAAGTTTTCCTCTCTCAGACGAACGGTGGCATATTTTAGCTCCTGGCAAGTCTGCCTCTCCTGCACAATGCAGAGAACAGCATTTTTACACAGAAAGGGAAACCAGCAAAATAATTGTTATTGACAAACACCTCATACATCCCACAGTAAAGGCTGTATATGGACTACGGGTTACAGTATATGAAATACAGAGTGTCGTGTGGGACAAGACGGGGATTCAGTTTCTAATAACTTGTTATTTTTGAAATGTTTCCTCCTCCTGTCACTTTCAGTGTTGTTTGTGATTTCAACTTATTAACCCAAGTTGAACTACTTTTGTGTAGATCGAGTTGCTCTTGTAATGCACTATATAACAATCAAAAGGTAATATTTAGTTTAAATCCTTAAATAAAAATGTTGCAGAGCTTATTATACATCACACTGGGAAGATGCTCATATACATGTCTCATGTGTCATGGGATTTGGCAGTTGTATGCAGTTGATATTGATGTTCACATCTAGAGTATCCAAGACAAATCACTAAAACTAAACCTTATTCTTCTATACATTTTACTCTTTATGTAAAGTGAGGTAAAGCATTTAAAGAAAGAACAATGCCAATCTATTTTTTATTGCTGTTGTCAAAAAAAGCTAATTAAAGTAAAACTTCACTGACTTAAGATCAAGTCAGTGAAAGATTCTTGTATGAAAATATAGGATTCGCTCATGTCACTTAGATGCATGAAGTTTAAACTTGCAATCTGCCTGAAACCATGACATTCCTGTCAATTTATAACAGTGAAAGCTAACAATGAACTGACAAATATCAGTGATGAAAATGTGCCTGAGAGCGCGTCATGTAGCTGAGACGCAGAGGTCCTCAGAGACAGGCTGGCAGTGTTGGCGTTAACCGAATAATATTGAATGAAAGTAATACACATGATGCGCCAGAGCAAGCCCATTTAATTAGAGACTTGTCCTTCTTTTGCTTTACTGAACCAGCAATCACTCAATGGTCAGCTCAGGCTGTGCAGCCAGTATCGTTTTAATTGTTCTCTTGTAAGATTAAACAGTAAGACACGTGAAGCAACGGTTCATGGGGGGCAGTCACACCAGACTGCAGTTTAAATTTTGGTGCAGCATGTTTTTAAAAATATGCATTATGTAATGTTAGGTGATGTTTTTAAACAGTTACAAAGAGAATCGATATCAATTGAGTCATATCTTTAACACTTCATCAGATCATTTTAGTAGTAAAATTGGACTGAGAGTAACATCAGCTACTTTCCAGAACAGCTACACTTATTCTCATAAAGGACAGGAGGTATAAGAAAGAGAGAAAAGACTGAGAGAATAAGCCCTCAGAGAAATGGTGCGACATTCAAAGACAGACACAAAGCAACAGAGTCAAAGTGGCAGTGCGAGAATCCTGAATGAAAAATCTCATTTCTGTCTGGTCTATAAAAACAAAGGGCTTCATTTTATTCGGATGCAGCCCCCCCCCCAAAAAAAATCTATTTGAGCCTTTGAGCCAATATGGCACTACATCATATTAATTCTTAGGACGAACATATTTACAGTCTTTTAAATATAAATAGGTGATTCAGCATGTTAAATATGCAATAAATAATAATATATTTCTTTTTTAAAATCAATTAATAAACCCTTCAAGCACCCTGGTAGGAATCTGAGTGCACATGTTGTGCATTATTATGTATAGAAAATAACCATACCACCAATACAATACATGAGAGTCACATTCAAATATGACATTCGATTCCCCCCGACTGTCGTTTTGTCTCTCTAGCGTCTCTAAATGCAGCTTTTGATGTTGTTACTCAGAATTTCCTTGGCACGTTCCCTTGTTCCTTCGCACAAACGCAGACTGGTCCCTGCCTTTCTCTGACTGACACATCGAGTTCGGTAGCAGCCTCGGCAGGAACCCCGCACATGGAGCAACAAAGCGGAGAACTCTGGATGACACCACTCTGCATGTTTGTTTTTGTATGCGTAAGCGTGCATCAGAGCTCATCTCACATATTTGAGCGATCGCATCATGCGCCACATTGTGTGCGAAGGCTCGTTTTTATCTCAGGATGCGGAGGTGTGTGCGCCAGCAACTGGATGCGTCTCTCACATAAGCAGATTGGGGATTTGAAACAGTGAATAGAGATTAAGTTCCTTGTTGGGATTTGAGGAAAATCTTAGACAGCGTCTGTAATTGAGCTGCAGGGTCAGATATGTACTTGCAAGGATTGCAACATATCCGCCAAATTAAACACAGTCACATGTCTCTTTGCACAGTACATCAAATAGACAAATGACCTCAATCATAAATATAAACCGGAAGCCTGTCGCTTCAGCTTGGATATTTTATTAGTGCAACAAGCTTCTACTTCAGGTCAGTGGAGTTGTGGTATCTGTCACCAAGATTTTAGCAACAGATCCCTTAATTCCTGTAAGTTGTGAAGTGGGGTTGACATCTAGGGGATTTAGAGGACAAAATCAGCACCTCAAATTACATGATCTGCAATGGTTAGGTAGGTGGTGCATGTCAAAGTAACATCCGCATGTATGCCAGGACCCAAGGTTACCCAACAGAACATTGCCCGAAGCATCACAGTGCCTCCTTGGCATTCTGGTGCCAGGACACACATGTACCCAGCCATCCACATGATTCATCAAACCAGGCCACTTTCTTTCATTGCCCCATGCACCTAGTTTTGATGTTCACATGCCCATTGTTGGCATTTTTGGACTGGGGACAAGATCAGCACGGGCTTCCATCTTTCTGTCCGAACCAGCAATAAATTTGTTTGCAGTTTGACCTACAGGTAACTCGTCTGCTGAATCGGACCACACAGGTCAGTCTTCGCTCCCCACGTGCATCAGTGACCCTTGGCCACCCATGACCATATGACTGGTTCACCACTGTTCCTTCCTTGGACCGCTGCAGACTTGCCACGGCAATTTTGGCCAATTTTAAATATTATTTATGAATTTTAAATTGATTCAGTTTTACAACATAATCTTTCCAATACATAGCATTTCTATAAATGCATACACAATCAGATTTTATTAGACACTTACGGACTATTGGCTTCACCTCCTGAGCGAAATTGGACATACGGGGCAAGTTGTAGGAGGAGCTTAACAGCCTCTGGCCACTCCCCCTCATTGTAACGAAATTCACAGGAGGGAGAGTCACACTCCTCAAAGCTGAACTGGTAGTAAGAGTTGGAGTCTGAAAACACCACCCGCTGGTCCACTGGAGAGACAACAAAGAGAAACACAAACACTGTGATGAAAGAGAAACAATGGCACCTTTTAAAGCAGATATGCTGGCAGCATGCTGAAAGGGGGAAAACACAAAGGGGGTTTTTTGCCTCCTTTTGTATCGTCTTATTAAGTGTGTAATATATAATTTATAGTTCAAGTGTATGAATATGATCAAAGATTGTTATGCCTAAATCACAATCAAAGCTAACAATCAGCCAGGTACACGCTCAAGCATTTCTCAAAAGAAGTTGCCATGTGGCACGTTGCTGTTCAGTATAGTGATGATTATTATTGAGCACAATCTTTGTGGAGCTTAATATTGTAAACTCAGTGGCCAATTTTTTAGATATACGTTTTAAACTATTGAACTTCAAACAGTCTCAAAATGGAGAAGTTGATTTAACTTTCAACAAGACACAGTTGTTGGT
Organism: Hemichromis elongatus; assembly: GCA_015108515.1. Classification (NCBI taxonomy): domain Eukaryota; kingdom Metazoa; phylum Chordata; class Actinopteri; order Cichliformes; family Cichlidae; genus Hemichromis; species Hemichromis elongatus. Next base: position 38,132 of record VUQR01010912.1, on the reverse strand, counting down.
GCCAGAAAAGCTGATCTGAGTGTTTCAGAAACTATCGATATACTGTGCTTCTTCCACACAACCATCTTAGTAGTTTACAGAAAATGGCTATGAAAGAGAAAATATTTAGTGAGTAGCAGTTTTCTGGGTGAAAATGCGAGGTCAGTGGAAAAAGACAAGAGGGCTTTAATAACCACCTACAGACACAAAGTATGCAGAAGACAACATATCGAAACCTGAGTTGCAGATGGGCCACAGCAGCAGAAGACCACACCGAGTGCCACTCCTGTCAGCCGAGAAAAGAAACTGAGGCCTGATTCACACAGACTCGCCAAAAATGGAGAATAGAAGATTTTTTAAAAATGTAGTCTGGTCTGATGAGTCTCAATTTCTGCTGCAACATGAATCACTAATCCATCCAGCCTTGTGTCAACAGTTCAAGCTGCTGGTGGAGGTTTTGGAACAATCAGAGCTTGGTCTCCTTAGTTCCAACTCCTACTCAAGTTTTGTTTCTGATCATGTCCACCAGATTTCAGTCCAATAGAGCACCTCTGGGATGTGGTGGAATAGGAAATTTGGATCGTGGAAGTGCAACCTACAAATCTGCAGCAACTGTGATGCTGTCATGTACACATGGACCAAAATCTCTAAGGAATAATTCCAGCACCTTAATGAATCTGTGCCATGAGGAATCAATACAGTTCTGAAGGCAAATAACTGTCCAACCTGGTACTAGTAAGTAATCCATAATAATGTGTACAGCAAGTGTATATATTGTAATATCTACAGTGGTAAAGCCTTCTATAAGAAAGCATCAAACAAACAAAAAAGGGTGTCACTGTCTTAAAACAACCTCTTAAAACAACCACAAGAAAGAAAATTATTAAAGCCACGCTGATTAGATTTTTATGTTTAACAGCTATTTAAACAACAACTGTGCCCACAATAAATGTATTCTGTGTGGGTGAAAAGCAATTGAAATCCACACAGAGTGAAGTCTAGACAAGTACTGATGTGAGGAGGAGGTGTGATTGGTCTGGTTTCTCTGTTTGTTTGTTAGCGTGATTACTCATGAAGTTATGTAGATTTGCATGAAAATGTAACCAGAGATTAGGCAGTTTAGAAGTGAATACCATTTGAAGTTAATCCACATCTGGATCAAAGAATTCCTGGCGGGATTATTAACGACTGTGAGTTGGATAAAACTGAACATTTTATGACATTTCATCAAAGATACATAAAACATCTGAAGAAATCTGGAGACATCATTTTGATTTTCAAGTAAATATCACAATCTCATTCAATTCCAGATATCTTGGATCCGAGACCTCAAGTCACACATGGTGTAGGTGGAATTTTAGCAGCGGTGCAGAGTCTGTGAATTTTTCCTCATATCGAATTAGCACTGACAAAAATGAATGAACACTTATAAGTTGTAGTTAACAAGCAGAGACACAATTAAGGTCCTTTTATGAGTAACTGTGGATTAGCCAGACCGATGAACTGCACCTGAACACAACTGTTCATCGTCTGAAGAAACATTTACTGCCTTTAAAAGCTGAATTTACAAAGATGAAGAATGCAAACAAATATATTATATTACCCTGTTGCTAGTGCACCCAGGCACAGCGGGGCATGAATGGAGCCGTCTGATATTAGATTAAGAGACTTGTAGATGTGTCCGTGCTTAGCAGGGTGTTGTTAACAGGGAGATGTTTTGGGCAGAATAATTATTCAGATTATTCAGGGTTATTGGGGGGCTTCAGTGTAATTTAATTGTTGGAAATTTTATCTCAAAGAGCTAATTCCAATATCTTCATTAGACAAGATCTTAATTTAAAATCAGGCTGAAGCAGAGAATTAAGGTTTTTATATTACTTTGTTTTGTTTAGAGCTGGTATCTTTAAAGAGGTGTAGATTGTTGTTGAAGGTGACTGTGAATGTTAAAATGCATTGCAGTCCGCAGGCATGGTCAGTGTTTGTGCATGTATGTGTTTTTACCAGACAGCAGGACTCCCAGCTCCAGCAGCACCTGCCAGACACGCACAGCGGTAGTCCGACAGCGCACATACACACATTGCTCACACAGCCACTGCACCAGCTCCACTCCCACATAGCTACGCCTGTTAAAATACACAAATGAAGATTTTCAGCACACAAATATAGCCACACAGTGTTAGCATGCATAATACATACATACGCATGCACGCACGCACGCACGCTATTCTTTTCTTGGCACACAATTTGTCATTCTTATTTAGTCAATACCCATTGATTATTCATTAGCTCTTTGTAAGCCTTTTCCTCCAAAACACTGAACTATTCCCATCTCCATTGTCTTAAATAAACTCCTCATCATGCTTCCAAGTGCGTTCGTCTGACTGTACGTGCAATGATTGTTAAGAGTATCTATTTATATTTTCTCCAAGATGTTTGGATGGATTTTTTTTTACATACATCTCAGTTTTACGTGCACTATTATAGTATATGTATTCCCAGACTACCTTGCGCTTCACTGCAAAACATCAACATCCTGCTTTGTTCATCACAGAGCATAAACAATATTTGCGACAAAAAAGGATGGGGCACAAGAGTGACTGCGAGTCGGTGTATATGCTTCACTGGACCTATCGATTCAGGTCTGCACGCAGACACACAAATAGACAGAGACAAGTGTACCGTATGATTCTGGCCAGGTGTATCTTGTCCTTCGCTGGGTATGGTCCATGTGACAAGAAAGCGTTCCTCACAGCCCGACCAGCACATGGAAAACTCTGGGAACAAGACTGACATACAAATAACCACATAAAAATTGTGTTATAATTTTAAAACTAGCAAACCTAAAAACCAAAAAAGGGATTAAATGCCAAAATCTTATCTCAGTATTGATTTAAACATGAATTTTCGAGTATAACAAGCTAATGTGGCTACATGCAGTTGTCATTGACCGGCTCACGAGGACAGCTCAATTTCTTTCCCCCTGAGGAACTGAACATTGACCAACTACACGCTCAGCAATAATCCTGCTATTGATGCTACCATAAATAAGACCGTATTTCAATTAAGCTGGTTACATGGGCTGTTTGCTCTGTTCTATTCATATTCCCTTTTACATGCAATAGAGTAAGGCTCACTTAGAAGCTGATGAGGCTCCAAACACATTATGTTACAACATTACAGATTCTCTTTATGTCCCTATCTCATCTTTTTTATGTAGTGCAGCTTTGTGGCTGCTGTGTACACAGGTTTTTCATAATAAATAAGTCACTAGGCAGTACACATTGTACCCGAGGAGTCCTATATATAATGCATATAATAGCATTATAAAAAGATGAGAAGTGCATGAACAGCGTGAGATGATTTCTGACTCAAAGAGAAATTAGGTAAGTTTTAGTGGTTAAAAGATCAAGGTCACTTTGACCTCTTTTTGGCTAGAACGCACATATTCTACAAAAGCGACTAACTTTCACAAAGACACTCAACTATGATAAAACAATATCGTTTTAACGTTTGATAGCCATTAATGCTGTGTCTGGACAGACCTGGGTGTAAACTGCAACTTTAATCATGGAAGTCATTTTAGTTCCTACTATCAACAAATTAACACACCGCCAGTAACTGCTGCCTGGGTTAGAGCTCCATCAAAGTTACAGGTTATCTTTATGCGTAAAGTACAGAAAGTTTTTTGTATCTGGCTGGCTGTAGTGCACAAACTGTCATATTCAAGACAAATTAATTTAGTTCTCCAATAATTTAAGTTTCAGGAGTATTATGAGTCCGTGGTCAACAGTAACTATGACCAAATAAAGAATGGAAATATGTAAGTACATCAGCATGCTGTAGCATTGGCCATATTACAGGCAAAAACTATGCCTTACTAATGTGGGACCCAACCAATAGGACAACACTCTACATAACAATGTGGAAAGCAACATTTCAACAAGTTATCATATCATACGGTGTTTCAATACATTTTTTTCTTGTGCAAAACTTGTTAACATTAAGATCAGTACTGAATATTGTTCAGTACATCAGGAGAAAGATTTTGATGTGACCATTAGGTGACCAACATGTGAAAGTTTACATTTACATTACATTCTAACTAATACTGCAGCAGTAGTAGAGCCATCGAGCCAGGAGTAAGTTCATTTGTACATTTTCAAGTACATTTTCAAGTACTGGAAAAGGATCTTTGAAAGTGATTAGAAGTCTGAGTTAATTTCCTAATTAACTGAAACTTCGGTCATGTTTAATATGAACTTCCATTATTGTGATAGTAGATATGTGCTAAAAAAAAAAACACACACACACAACAGGAACCCTTTAACTTTAAGGTAGTAGCTTGTGGTTGTTCATCACACTATGAAGGAAGAACCTAAAGTTTCTAAACTCAAAGCAGAATTTTTGACCATTATTGTGGGCGGGCAAGGTAATGTCATCAAAGCCTGTGAAACGAAGAGTCTCAGTTAATCCTTGCTCAAGTGGCACAAAGCTCCAGAGTTGAAAGGTGGAGATGAGTGGTAACTGTCCGACTAATCAATATCATCCAAACTTATCCGTCAGGTTTATTGATTAGTCTAGCAGTTTACCAGTCTCCTGTTTGTTAGACAAACGTCATAGCAAGATTTCGAAATGGCCTAGCAAAGACTGCAGCTCCTTCTTTCAAGGATCTCCTTGCATAGGTGTTCATATGCAGGTTTTTAGTGTTGTAATGCTTTAGGCACTACATCAGATGTTGTGTATGCAGACTTTCATTAAGTATATAATGACATACAGCCAATAAACAACTTACTGAGGGGCAAAACAACCCAGCAGGTACAAACATTTCTTGGCACAAGTAACAGATTTGCTTTTGAATACTCTGCAGCTTCATCCTCAGATGTTGATTTCTTTGCTTTACTTTTTATTTCTTTGAATTCCCCCCCCCCCCCCCCCCCCCCCCCCTCCTAAA
>VUQR01010912.1:16888-33182 GCA_015108515.1 Hemichromis elongatus | reverse complement strand
CCCCCCCCCCCCACCCCAGTGTTAAAAGGAAAACTTCTCCTGTGTGATATTTAAGCTTTGAGGTCTTCAGAGTGCTGTACACACACATATTTGAATTTCAAATTAACGCTGTGCGTCTATGTGTGTGTGCACGCGCCTGTGTAGTTGGTGAAATTAGCTTAGGAAAAAGCCTCAGGTAAAATCCCCACTGATGTAATTTGTGTTGGGATTAAACAAACACACTTTTGCTTGGAAGCAAAACTAAAAGTATGACATCACTTTCATGTGTGCAAGTGTTTCCTTACCTTATGTACAGCAGGTCCAGTGCTTGGTCCGGGGATAGTGTCAGGTGATTGCTGTTGAAACACAAAACACACGCCATCAGAGCCAAAACACACAAAATGACACACGCAGAGTAAATATACTAAAACAAACACGAATGAGGTGAGAGAGGCCAGTTTTACCATTCGCAAAAGATTACTCAGGTTTTGTGTAAGCTTACTTTCCAGTCGATTCAGTGCTTTCCCGCTTACACCTCTTACTGCAATAAACCTAAGAAACCTCAAGAACATGGCTATTCATTTATCTAATAAAAAAAATCACAATCTGCTTATTTAAACACAAACGTATACTCTCAATGACTCACTGACATGAAACCCGGAAAACTACATCAGTTCAAATCCTGGGCAATATAATTCCAACTGCCAGCTCACTTATCACATCGTAACAGTGACATTACAATAAATCCTTTCTTCTTACTACCACCAGGCTACCATTTTACAGCCTTGGCCTTAGGTGTATCCACTGCACCTCTACTTCCCCAATCAGAAAATAAGCTGTTAATCTTTATGGATTATTATGGCGCCAGGGGAGGAAGATAACAGTGTTGAGGCCGTGTTGACACAATAGCCCTAAAATAGATTAAAATTGATAGTAATTGTTAGAACAAGTAGACCGCAAACGAATTTCATAGAGGCCACAGTTTTTGTTCCACTCTGGTGTGTATAGTATCATAATGTCATTTCCCAACTCCTTGTCTTGCTCGTAGGATTGTTGGGTTTTTCTCTGTATGTGTTATTGTAGGATCTACTGCAGCGGTCCCCAACCTTTTTTGCGCCACGAACCAGTTTACGTCCGACAATATTTTCACGGCCTTTAAGGTGTCGCGGATAAATACAACAAAATAAAAGCAGTACCGGTACCAAAATAAAAAGAAAAAAGAAAATGTATTCATAATATACGGGAAAAGACCCAGGGAAACTGAGTTAACGATAAAAACAATAAATAATAACGATTAAAAACCAATAAAAACCCCGAAAACCATAAATTTCACACCTGAACCTCAACTCTTGCAGCCCGGTACCAAGCGACTCACAGACCGGTACCGGTCCATGGCCCGGGGGTTGGGGACCGCTGATCTACTGTACAATAGGCGACTGTTATTGTGATTTGGCGCTATATAAATAAAACTGAATTTAATTGAAAATTTAATTGCTTCCTAAGTGCCCCATTTTAATGGGTCTTAACAGTTAATGACTCCTTATGGCTGAAAAATCCAAACGTAATAAGAAATTACAACAACTGGTTATTTTTTATGCTCCTTTTTAAAAAATAAAGGCCCCTTTATACATGAGGTACAGTGCTAATTTACTAAACCACCTATAATAAGCTACAAAAAAAATTAGTTCACCACTCTATAAAAAAAACTTGTTAATAACTGCAAAATATTTTGTTATTTATTAGGCAACTAAGATGTTTTTATACCCAAATCTGAGCCAGCACTATTTTGGTATTTACCAATATGATTAATTTGGGCAACTGTGCCATAAATTTGTAAAGCAATGAATATGTGTGGCTCCATTGTGTAGTTGTTTAATGATTCGCTTTATCTTTGAAGGTTTTCTGGTTCGAGACTAGGAGACTTTGGATTTATGTCAGGAAGGGCATAAAAATCTTATTTTATGAGGTATCTGTACCAGCATATACTTACAAAACTCCCATTTATAGTACAACCTGACAAAACCGACTATTTTCCTCTAATGCAATCTTTACTGCAGATATGTAGCCAGTAAACACCTCGCTACAATGATTGTACAAAAACGTGTTACTTTATCCATAACATGTTACTATTCACCTCCTCCAGTCTTTGACAAAGCTTGTTCAACACAAAAAACCTTTGTTAACAGTGACCAGCAGAAAATGAATAAAGTCAAAATGAAAAATCTCTGCAAATATTTCTCATTCTAGCACAGATACAAAGGACAGAATGGCCATTTATATAAACATTAACCCCACTTTATAATGCCACACCTAAATCATCACTGGTGTAGCCCGGGGTTTTTCGAACTTAACTCTTCAGTTATAAAAAGATCACCTCTGTGTAATCAAGGTGTGGTAAGAGATTTTAGCTTAAACAAGCTTCTACCTGCCAGGTGAAGAGGCTGTCTTTGTTCATTTTTTATCTAAAATAATTCAACTCAGACAGAGGAAATTAGGTATTTGCCATTTCATACAGAGAAAAGGTGTTACAAATAACATGAAGGACACATTAATTATACTCAAGTCCCGCTAAATCACGACTTTGTCACAGTGAGTCATCTTCCAACGTGTAAAAGCAGCTTGAGGTGACTGTTGTTCTGAATTGGTTCTATGTTCAATAGTGTGTAAAGTCTTCAGTTACCCTCATTTCTTTACATTTTGCTAGATGAAAATAAATGATAAAAATTGATGCAGCAATTTATCAAAACGTGTGCATACAGAGGAATACAGTACAGAAGAAATAAAATCAGTGTTTGTACAATTCTAAAAAGGTTGAAAAATCAATATTTGTTATGACCGCCTTTATTATTCAATGCAGCCTGAAGTCTTTTGGACAAGATTTCTTGTCATTTCTTCAGGGATAGCTCACTAGAAAGACATTCAAAGCTGCTCTTTGGATTTTTTTCTGCCTTTTGCTCTGTTCTCTGTCAACATGATCCCACGCTGCTTTAGCAGTGTTGAGGTTCAGGCTCCAGAGAGGCTAATCCATGACTCATTTTGATTTCTTTGTTGCACTGTGTTTTTCTACCCAGGTATGCAAAATCTGATGGTACTTCTCTGCTTTCATACTTCAAACTATTTTAAAAATATCCCCAACACCACTGGCGGAAACACAGCCCTAAACTATGGCAGAGCTCCCTTTTTTACAGATGGTTGTCAACACACTCTGTCTCCTGACCACCTCCATACATACTTAAGATGATTTGAACCAGAAACTTCAAATTCGTCACCCTATAACAACTGTTGCCATCTGTTGAGTCCCTTTCTTTTATAACAGGATAAAATGAATGCAAAAATACATGAGAGCATTAAAATGAAACCTAAACCAAAAGGTCCTATAATTGGTCACTATATTACCAATTAATGCAAAAATACTTGAACAGTTATGATGAGAAGAATTTATATAGCTAGTTACTGCATTTCTTCCATCAGGAAATTGCATGGTGGATGAAAATCTCAGTGTACTTTTCTCCATTCACTTCCCTCAACTGTGGTCCCACTTTCCTAATCTCCTCTGTTAGTAAAACTAAATAGAGACATCCCATATAAATATTACATTTGCTGCCAGACACAAATTATAAAGATTTGCTTTTAAATTTTTCTTCTAGTGGTTTAAAAAAAAAATAGGACAATTCAGCATCATTATCAGTTGATCTGGGGTAAGAAAATATCACATACTAGTATTTGTTTTAAAAATGCTTTGGTTGTACTCTCGAGATAAAACAGAAACTGCAGGGTTGTATTAGGATGACAATCACGTTGCCAACATTCATTAAAAAGAGACAGATAAGAACCTCCTGCAACATGAGTGCAACTGGTCTGGGAGTTCAGTCAGTGAAGCAGGATCACTGACAGAGTTGTGGGTTTGACTCCCTGTAGAAACCTATGCAGTGAAATGAGCCGCTGCAGGCAGTCGTTGCTGCCCCAAGCCTCATATTGGCTGGTGATAGCAAACCGCCAGATGAAAGCAGAGTGATTCAGAGACATTACCTGATCAAATGAAAAGCACCTAACTGTGGCAGACAGATCTAGATTAGGAAAAACAAATGAGATGATGTGCAAGACGAAGAAAAGAAGAGGAAGGCTGAACAATTGACATCAGTCTCTGAAAGTATGAGAATATGACAGATGGAGAGGAAAAGAGATGAGGCAGTGAGAGACGAAGAGATCATTTTAATTATAATCGTGAATGAGTGGTAGAGGGAGCAAGACAGAGAGGGAGAGAAATGCTTGGCTGTGGCTTTGAGTTGCAAGAAAATGAAATAGAGTGGTGATTAGTGAGATGTGGAGCTGTGTATGTGTGTGTGTGGGTGTGTGTGAGATCCTCATTTGAGCGATGATACTGTCTGCGATGTCACAAGCTCACACACACTTGCAGACACACTCCAGGCTACAGTGTGTATGCACTTATTTGTAATGCAAGTTACAACACACTTACTTGCTTTTCATTATGGAAATAGATTCACTTTCTGAGATATGCTTCTTTGCTTATTTAATGGGAGTCTAATGGGAAGATCAATACCACTCCTATTCATGGCATTGAGTTTAAAACTAAAGCCAGAAGCTGGTTGGATTACCTAAGACCAAAAACGATATTAGGGGAAACACCTAGTTTGCATCTCTCTAAAGGTGACAGGGTCCAGAAAACTAATCATGACCTCGGGGTTAAAAAAGAACTAACAAAAAAACTGAAGGAAGTCAGCTTCAGCATGCTGCTCATTCAGTTCAACAGCACAATTTGACAGCAGAAATTACACACTTAACCCCAGTCCAAAAATGGTTTTGGTATCTACAAATTTCCCCCATTCATGAGTTAGCTACCTGGCTACCTGTGTGGAGGTCTCAGCTGTGTCATGAAATACTTTTCGGGTTTAGGCCACACATTACGAATTAGAAGTGGTAGATGGCACCACTTTAAACCTCTGTGCATTAATCAGTTTGTTCATTTTTTTTCTTCCCTTATGCATATATACTGACCTTTGGTCCAAAAGCAGTTTTTCCCCTTCAAAATAAAATATGAGGTTTGAGTAATAATTTTATCTGCTCTGGCAAACATTTTTAATAAAACGTTGTTATTTGCTGTGAAATATGTCATCTCATTGTGGAAATATTCCTTCATATTAGTAAGCAACACAGCTTTTTTTTCCTGTATTTGTGCACTGTTTGGACTGGGGATTAAATAGAGCACACCAGCCAGCCAAGCGCACAGACAAAATAAATTGTTTTTGTGTCTCTGTAGCTATCTTGTTCTGACTTTCTTTTGTCCTGGTCCTTGTATCTTCTCTCTCCATCTCTGTTCCTCCTCGTCTGGTGAACACAGATCTCTCAAGAAGTCTTTCTGCCATCATCTCTTCTCACAAACATACTCCAGACACATACCAGCACCAGAAGTGTTTCATTCATATTGTATCACACAAAGAGAAAAATGCCTGCTATGTTCTTGTCTTTTTGTCTGTGCTTCAATTTGTATTTCAAACAAGCACACACACGTACAACATGTTGCCTTGTTGTATCCTATAACAGAGAAGAGAAGAGGAGAGAAGAGGAGAGAAGAGAGAAGAGGAGAGAAGAGAAGAGAAGAGGAGAGAAGAGAGAAGAGGAGAGAAGAGAAGAGAAGAGAAGAGAAGAGAAGAGAAGATGAATGGAAGCTATAAAAGAGCACATGCTGACACGCTTATCTGTGTGATGACTTCAAAGTGTGTATACAGCAAGAGAGGAGAGAGAGCGAGGTCATTATCTGCAAGAAATGGATTACTCAGATTAGATTGCTGAGCACAGTGAAGAGCTGTAGCACAGTATGCTTGGCAAACCCTCTCTCTCTCTCTCTCTCTCTAACAAACACACACACACACACACACTAAGCTCCTGTCGACTCCTCAACTCATCTGTCATACAAGCAAGTCAAAATAAAGACATCAAAGAAGCTACAGCTCAATAGACATATACAAATACCCAAGCACACAAAGACACAGTTAAGCTGTTAAGAAACCTATCCAGCAGCCCACGCCCATCTGCAGGCACATGACCTTTGGCTTAAACGCATTCAGTTAGTCTGAATTTGTTATCTGTTTGTTAATCTGTATCATCTAAGAACAGAAAATAAATTTGTACCAGTCTTGATTTAGTTGCCTCATGAAAAATCCTATGAATCTCCAATTTCTGCTTATTTTGAAGGTTTTCTGTGAGTATTTATGGTTATGACTTTTCCCCATATCTGTTGATAATCTCTGAGACTTTTCTAAACTTTTACTGGATTTAGAAAGGCATCACGTTGGCGTGAGGTTTAAAGCACTGCCTGCAGAGCTCAGACACAGGAGTGGGTTCAAGCGCAGATGTGGCCAAGAGCACAGTGGCATCCCCAATTCTTAAATGCAAGAAACTTGGATTAAACAGAACCCTTTCATGATCAAACTGAGCAATTGGAGGAGAAGAGCTTTCATAAGACCAATACCCTGATGGTCACTCTGGCTAAGCTCCAGAGATCATGTGTGGATAGAGGAGAAACGTCCAGAAGGGCAACAATCACTGCTGCACTCTATCAATCAGTCTGAGCTTCATGGCACAGCAGCCTCTCCCGAGTAGAACAGGGAGAAAAACCTGCATGGAGTCTGCGAAAGACACCTAAAGGTCTGTCAGACTCAGTGTGATATTTCATATTCTCCCTTTAAAATACACAGTTGTGTTTTGAACATAGATTTCTGGAGGGAAATTTAATACACTCAATTTTTAGCATGAGCCTGCAAAATCTGAATACTTTCTGGATTTGATGTAGCCCTCTGAAACCATTACCATACCATCTGACATTACCAGGCTGCTGTTTTCTGACATTTTAAAAAATTAAACTATTACTGTGCTGAATTTTAAAAAGTATTGCAACATTTTAATCACCAAAATCATTTTGGGAATTAACAAAGCTGCAGGGCTGCAATTTTTTGTACTTTGTTTTGTCAACATAATCATTATTTGGGGTAAATATCCAACTGTACGCTTGCATAATGTTGCATATGTTCATTGCACCTAATAATTCTATGTCAGATGCTCCAAAAGTAATAACAAAAATCATACACGTTGGCTATAACATTGGTATGCTTCTCAGTTTGAGGCTACTGAGAGCCTCCCTACTCCTCGGTTGTCTTTCATCTTACTTACACTAAGGTAGGATGCCTTATTGAAGGAAAATATGGCTGGAAGATATAAAACACAACACAAGCCTCTATTTTTGTACATATTAAAGCAGAAATGAGATCATCCTCTGAGAAATATCATCAGCTTTCCTCTAAGACGGTGATCATAAAGTCAGATAGCTCACATTAAGAGTGCTTAAGGTTTCATAATCTCATTTTACCGCCTAAAGCACCAAGCTGTATATTTGACTTCAGAATTTACAGAGGAAAATATTGAATATTTAAGTTCAAGTTAGAATCGAAACAAAGGTTTAACTTCTCAAATTTTTGTTATAGCAAATGTATTATGAAACACCTCTGAATAACATTTCGATATGAAAACCTGGTATCGTATGTGGGCAGCAGTATAATTTCCAGCATGTAGTCTATCATAAACTCATTAGCAGAGAGGCTAAAAACTGCAACCACAAAACCAAACAAAGAAAATGAGTGCACAAGATTATTTCTCCAAAATATGCCATTCCACAGATTTTTTTGTTGTTTTTATTTAAACACCTCCTCCACCTCTAACTCTTACCCTCATAAACAACATCTAATAACCTCCCAGATATGGTTTGATGACCACTAGAATGGTTTCTGGGTTTTTCCGAGCGTAGCTACATTGGCAAACACCAACCTCACTAACTCCTCATGCACACTCAGTCATTTTGTTCTGCAAGTATCCCTGAAATAAGACAGAAACTGCTCAGTTCAGAAAAAAGCTTCAAGGGTTACTCCTAGTAGTCCTTCAAGGGGTAAAGAGTTAGCATGCATAATTCCTTGGCTTTCATTAAGAATGCAAACACATGGAAATGTAAGAATCGAGCAATACAAAGCAGTTGTGCTAGGATAACTCAAAGCCTCTGCACCTGCACCTCTTCAATTATGGCAGAAAATTCTATATTACAAAACTACTGACATGAATACACAGAATCTGGCTCAAGGGAAACGTAGCACTTGACAGTTTTTCTTATTACTGATGGCAGCATTGCCTTTTAGGTATGTTCAACACGCACAGAGGGCGAGCCAGGGGAGTCCCAGCACCCCACATGCCACTTTTGGTAAATACAATCACGGAAGAGTCTGTTGTTAAAAGGATACAAAGCACTTAATTGGGATTATTTTCGTTTCAAACCAGGAGAAACGTTAAGCCAAAGGACGTGAATGTAGTGTCAGATAACGGATGCCACTGCCTGCAGACTCTACATGAACAAGTCAGCAGAGATAACACATGCTATTAAATGATCAGGGTGCAGAACCACACATGCAGTTGTTGGTCTAGTTCCAGGATTTTTGAACCGATGTTGCTTTTCAGCAATGGGTGAATGCCTGAAACACTAAAGAAGGCTTAATTCTGGGAAAGGCAGAAATCATTGCAGCATTCATTATATTTTACTAAAGAAGACATTTTATTAAGTTTGATAAATAAACTCAACATGATCCCGACAAAAATTAAACGGCGATGGACCTGCCAAGTTGCAGTTAGCCACTCGCCAAACCCTATTGGAAAACTGCAATGCACTGCGGTTACTGACTTTTCAACTGCCCTTAAAGTGTTAGCAAATCTCCCTGCTCCTGTCACATTGCAGGCAATAAAGGAGTAATCATTGAATACCAGAGCAAGTCACAACAGAGTATAATACAGGACAGGATTTTTCAAGGTGAGGCTGCTGCAGGCTGGAACTTTAGGCGACAGATGGCTCTGAACATGACAACAAGCTCAACTTACTTTATGAGCTGTCACCAAACATCAAAGAATCACATAATAACAAAAAAAAAAGTCATGTAGGATACTCAGGACTTCTGAAGGCCTTCAGATACACGTATTAGAAAATAAAATATCTCAAGATGTGTGCATCTTGTGGGAGGGAAGCAGAAAACAGTGTTATTGACTTATCACCAATTAACAAGCTTTTGTTGCAGGCAGATGAGCGGTTGCATTCTCTGCAAAGAAATCTTGAAACTCTCAGTTAAGCTAGCTTTTTAAAACTTTATCTTGGATAAAACCCACAACTCTTACATGTAAAAAAAAATATATCCACAGGCTACACCAAAGAACTGAAATATATGGGCTGTGACTCCGAGAGACTAAGTCAGCAAAGTAGCCGATGCATTCCCAGGAAGGAGATTGTTTACTTAAGCATGATTTTTGTTTGGCAAACAGTCAGAAGTAAAGAAAAAGCATATTTTTATGTCAACAATAGTGGGGACTTTTTTTTTTAAACTGTATGTGGTCAGATCTATCTTATTCCTATGTTTCACCCGACTCTGAGCCAGGAAAGATGCTGCTGCTGCTGCCGTTGTTGGCGCAGTACAATGCGAAAACAATCCCTGGAACCTCCCATCCAACAACGTTTTGATTTTTGATTTTTTTTTATGCACATACAAATAACGTGTATTGTGGGTACGCCAGGTGAAGCAAAGGCAACTGAAAAGAGCCTGTCTGTGCAGAACACCCATACCTTTACACTACTTACCCACGCTTCATCACACTCACCCGCACAAACACAGAATGCTCACACCAAGAGATCAGAAGAGAATGAAAAATTCTTCATCTACTCAAGCCTGCCCTTATTTTCACCTTCATGGATACTGGACAAAAAGCATGGTTAATTCACAAAAGGAGGTAAATTCACTCTATAATGGAGCTCTTCTCTGGTGGTTCTGAATGGACTCACTTCGGTTGTCGTGTACAGCTGCTGATTTATTTTGACTAGAAAAAGGAATGATACAAACAGGTAACAGGAGACTGAGTGGCCCCCATCTGGGGGTCATTCAAACATCAGTTAAAATGACCAGATGGAACATGACATAGTGCTCATCTCTTCGGTCCTATGTGGCTTTACACTACAAATGTTGCATATTTTTAACACGTCTGTCTCCAGTGGGACTGGAAGGAGTGGCACACAAGTCTCTGAGCTCTAAGGAGGGAACTTGGAGACATATTTTTTTCCTTTTTCGCCGCTCATCTTCATCATCATCATCCCACTGATAATGAAGATGAGCGAAGCTGACATTTTGAGCAGTCATTTGGCTTGTCAGGTGTGTTAGTGCCACAGTGGGGCATGTCAAGTCACGGTTACTGAATAGCTGGCCAATCATGGAAAAAACTATTTAAAGATACATCAGATGGAAAATCTGATTTGATATACAAATATAAGGATAGCTTATTTATCAAAGAACAGACTTGACTCAATCAGACGTTTAACTGTTTTGAAATTAATTTGATAACCAATACATTGTTAAAGTTATTTACATAAACAAAAATGCAAATAACTGCTAGTCCAGGCTTCTTTTTATGTCCTGCCTTGAATACTTTCTCTGTCTGATGCTGGTTATTTCTGATTTCTAGGTGAGTGGACCTATGGTTAGACAGACAAAATCATATGAATACACCACAGGGGACACAGAACTTGTGATGATCGTTTCATCATATATTTTTTTTTAATTTCTTAACTGAAAAAGAAAAGAAGAAAAAAACTACACGTACCAGAACACCACTGTACAATCAAAATAACTGAGTTGTGTAGCAGTGAACCCACGCACACTCCTTTTTTATGTTATATATATGTATATAAACGTATCTAATTCTTAGTGCATGTAAGTAGGTGTGTGTAGTCAATATGGTGGAGGTGGTGTTGCCTTGACTACCGGAGTGTAAAGGTATGGTGTCCAACAGCAGTTCTGATTATTATGGATGTAGCGTGCATACGCACGCGCGCGCACACACGTACACACACTGGGTGCCTCTGCGACAGTGCTGCTCACAGCAAAATACAAACACCTGAGTCGTGACAGGGTTACGAAACGGCTTAAGAGCCTTCACGGAGAGGTGCCAGACTGTTAAAAAAAATAAAACCCGTCCACCAGACATCAAACACGGAAGGACGGGCAGTCAGACAGCGGTCGGTTTGAAATACTCACGCTCTTCTTCCGCAGGTGCAGCCCGTGCTTCAGGAGTCCCGGCAGATCCCGGATTTTGTGTTTCAGCTGAGCTTGGTCCCTTGCGCTCCTGTTCCACCGCAAGCCGGCGAGCAAGCCGTCCTCTGCGGGCTCCGAGTCCTCCATGGTTCCTCGTCTTCTCCTCTCTGTCCTCGAGCCGCCTCTCTGCCTGCCTGCGCTCCCGGTGCCTACTGTATCCTCAAAAGGCGCATCGCCGCCCGCGCCTGTTCGCCATTTCCCCCCGCCTCGCGCTCCCACTCAGCGACCTGCATCTGCAGCCGAACCGCGCGCAGCCTTAACGACCTACTCAATGTATTCCGCAGCACGCGACGCCGCTGCTCCACCCAATGGCTCGAGCGTCCTACTCTTCAGTAGGCTGCTGCCAGGTTCGTGTGTGTTGTCCGCGGGAGGGGGTGTCACAGGTGCAAACGAACATTGCATCACTTTCACCTCTCATCCTCCACCAGCCTGTCTACACTGGGGAAAATGTCCACAGGGACTGGTGAAGCTGGCACCACAGTGTCAGTGCTTATTTCTGTTAGAAGTTGAAAACTTAAAAGCTAATGACAGCAGTGTTTGGGGGAAGGGAGGGGGAAGAAGAAGCAGACGGCACTTGGTAGGGCTACGTCACCACTTTACCTGGCTCAAATTTCCATAGGTAAACAAAGAGCCGCCACAGAACGAACCTGTGTGGGTGTGCCTTTCGAGAGCATGAGAGCATTTTCCTCATTTGAATCCATATTTTATTGAGCCGATGTTTCAATTTAACCTGTCTCAAAACCACAGTTGGGCCACAGGAATCGCGAGAGGGGTCTCAACAATGTAGCTTAGTTGTGGGTTGTTGCCTCATGATGTCACTTATGTGGTTCGCCATGGCATAAACGTCCATAATAGCAGTTAATAGACTGACAAACGCTTCCTTTTTCTTCTGATAGAGATGGTGTTTGTGTAGCACCTTCAATTACAGCATGCAACAGATGAATAATATTACTTTAATTAAATATTATTTTTTTTAAAAATACATGACACGCATTATAAATTTTCTTTGAACAGTCAAAAATTATTTGGTCGTAAGCTCCACACAATAAAACATTGTTAAACAAAATGGAAAGTTAGCTATTGTAAACACAATCTTTGATCCAGTTGAGCCCAGTATTACTTCATCCAGCTCAGACAAGGTCTTGCAAGGCACAAATCTGGCTTCCACCGTGATTGCACGGTCCTGACCGTAAAGCAGAGAGATTAAGTCTGGTCATATGAGACTGAAGGGTAAAGATGTAAATTTATACATGGATATGTAATAACAGCACCCCAAGTCTTCAGAAATCTGACAGGAGAGGAACAGCACAGTGTAAGAGTGATTTAAACAAACCACTGGAGAGCCTTTAAAGGAGAAACATCCGATAGAAAATCTTCAAGGCATTTTGAAGTTAGATGTAGAGACACTAAACAAAGAGAAGCTGAATAAATAGTGGTCGAACATTTTGAAACTGGTCTCCTCCAAGACGCGGAGAGTTAAGTCTGTCATGAACAATAAAAGTAAACCAAAGTCTTCTGAGTTCCAGCTGTGAAGCTTGTGTATCTATTGCACTAAATCTAAGCAGTCAGCTTTTCATTTGGCTTTGAAGTGATTCTGCAGAAGGGGTGTGTATATTTCTGTTAAATGCAAAAAAAAAAAGAGTTTGATGGAAAATTTCAAGAAAAAAGCACTAAAGAAATGCCCAAAAACTTCCATTCACCAGCCACTTTAACCTCTTTAGTACGTCGTTGATGAAAATTTTTAAAAAAGAAATCAATGAATAAATCAGTCATGTAGATCTGGTCAAGGTGACCTGCTGAAGTTCAAACTAAACATCAAAATGGGGAAGAAAGGTGATTTAAGTGACTTTAAACATGGCGTGGTTAGTGCTAGACTGACTGATCTGAGTGTTTCAGAAACTGCTGATCTGCTTGGATTTTCCCACACAGCCATCGCTATAGTGTTTACAGGGAACAGTGTGAAAAAGAAAAAATAGCCAGTGAGCAGCAAAAAATGTCTTTCTGATACCAGAGGTCAGCAGAGAATAGCCAGACTGCTTTGAGCTGATAAGGCTGATAACTCATATAATCTCTTGTTACATCCAAGGTATGCAAAAGAGCATCTTTGAACGCACAACATGTTGGACCTTGAAACAGATGGGCTACGGCACCAGAGGAGCACAGCAGTTGCTGGTGCTGTCAGCTAAAAACAGGAAGTCGAGGCTACAATTCACATGGCTAGCAAAAACTGGACATTAGAAGACTGGAAAACATTGTCTGATTTGATTTCTGCTGTGACGTTTAGATTGTGGGATCAGATTTAGGTGTAAATAACATTAAAGCATGGATCCATTCTGCTTTGTGTCAGTAGTTCAGGCTGGTGGTAATGGTGTGGGGATATTTTCTTGCCACATTTTGGGCCCCTAAATGTCACGGTGTTACCTGAGTACTGTTGCTGACTATGTCCACGTCTTTATAACCACAGCGTAACCATCTTCTGAAGTCTGCTGTGGTGATAATGCGCCATGCCACAAAGTTCAGATCGTCTCAAACTGGTTTTTTGAACTTGACAAAGAACTCATTGTACTCAAATGGCATCCAAAGTCACCAGATCTCAATCCGGCAGAGTACCCTTGAGATCTGGTGACTGTGGGACGTTCACATTATGGATGTGCAGAGACTGTTTTACTGTTGAGGCCTTAGTAGATAAACATTGTGAGCTGTAGCGACACTCACCCCATATTTTCCCAATGAGTCACAGCTTGTTATTGCATAGTCTTACCAGAAGAGAGCACTAATGAGTTATATATTCAAATGTGAACATGATAATCGCTGTTCTTTACACTGTGTTTGTTAGTTTTTTGTGTGTCATTTGGCTAAAAGAAAAATCATCAGCCAGTAGACTTACATCAACTGTATGTCATCGTAACAATAATGGGCTCAAAAATCCGCCAATCAAGAAGGTGAACACTACACCTAAGCTCAAAAATTAATGCCAGGCAACCCAGGAGGTTGCAACATTATCTGCTGCTCTGAGGGTCACAGACTCTTACCAAAATCCAGATTAAAGAAATATCCGGCCTGTTCCAGGATTAAACAGGATTTTGACACATTTCCTGAACTGCTGGAACAGTACGAATTCAGATCCAAGGAATGAATGAATGATCTGTTTTTTTCTATAACATCAATTAAAGCTTGAACCTTTTTATTATGCTTATTTATTTTCTCTTATACATACATAAATAGACACACATTCACCTCAGTTTGAGACCAGGAGGAGGCAAAAACCCAAACTTGGGGGATGGTTGCGTCAGGAAGGACAAAACCTGTGCCAAATCAATCACGCGGATCCATCCACTGTGGTGACCCCTTGGGAAATAAATAAGCAGCTGACAGTATCTTCTAGTGCTGTAATAGACTATGAATTGTAACGAGTATTCATCTCTGAAGAAAATATGTTTAGCTCTGTGACACACACGAGAGACAAAGCCTGGGGCTCGCCCCTGCACAGGAGCGCAGTGGCCTAAGCAACAGGGCTGTAATAGCCTCTGTAATGTATTCAGCTCATTTTAAAATTCAATGGTATTATATGGGGCAATAAAGCTTTTCTTATTCATAATTCCTGCAGTAAAATATTGTTTGTTGTCCACTTGCATCATAATAAGAAAGATGTGTTTTTGCTACATACGCCACACACATAATCAGTGCAAATCAAACCACGCATTTCTTTCTGGATATTCTTTGTTGGTTTATGAGTCATGGGGGAAAAACAGGGGATTCACTATATGTATTAGAAAAGTGCAGCCTTCTTGGGAAACTGTTTAATGTTTAATGTTCAATGATCTGATTAAAAAAATTCAACTGAACATGACATGAAAGAGAATGAATTTATTAATACAGCAGATAGGAGAGGATCTGAGCCCGATACTCCACATGACATAAAGCTGAGCAGAGTTCAACTCGAGTGCTGCGGCGTCGGTTGTACAACTCAGATGTCGAGGCTGCTTCTTGATAGAACGTGTAATCTGGGATAATTGGCCCCTTTCTGGGACCCAGATTATACCAACACCCTGGCTGTTAGAGGTAATGGGACAGTGTATAATGTTTGGCAGCTGAATAACACACATAGAAAAAAAATCAAACCCGTTTTGGTTTTTGATCAAAAGCCCGCTGGAACATTTCATTCCTTTACATGTCAAACCTACAGACGCACAGTCATGACGTGCTGTATATCAACTGTCTCCATCACTCGCCGTAGAGATGTTGTCAGTCTTTCCTGCAGATGATGGGCTGTAAACTCTACATAGACATTTCCACTTTTGCATGTTGGTCACAGTTTCTTTTACTTTATGACTGCATGCCAGTTAAAGCCAATAGACCTGAGTTCAAATGTTTAACAGTAGGAATAGCAAAGAACGCTGTATTGTGTGATTAGTACACCAATAATGACAATAGGCTACTACCCTGCTAATAATAATCAAGGCACGTTTATGATATCCACCATGCTACTGTGATAATGTCAGGGGCAAACAAAGGTGAAGAATTAATTATTTCTATGTAGCACTAAAAACTGATTGAGTCGGTCCACATGTCCTATCCCTGGACAAAATACCGAATCCTAAATTTCTCCCTCACCATTCCTTCATCAGAGTGTTAGTGTGTCTATGGCTGTTAGAAAGTGCTTTAGGGCATAGAATAAAGAGCTGTATGAATGCGTGTGTAACTGGACGAATGTGGCTCATAGCAGAACGTGCTTTGAGGGCTCAGACAGAGTACATTTACTATCACATTTCTTTTAGAGAATATCCTAATTGATACATTAAAAGTCATCTTTTTCAATAAAATTTGCCCAAAATAAAGCAATAAGAATAATACATGGCAAAAAAAAACTAACGTGAATTAATGTCAGACTTCATTGTCAGTTGGTTTTGGCAGAAAATGTTCATGTATGAGCTCACAATCAAAAGTTTTATTCAAAAGTTTGATGGGACACTCAATCTACTGTGCCTTTAATAATTTTAGCATCAAGCATTACCTTTGACCTGACACTGTTAAACTAGCAACGGGATGGATTCTTTATTTTTATATATATATGTATACACACACACACACACACACACACACATATAGGAGGATTCTTACGCTGTTTAACC
>VUQR01010912.1:0-16835 GCA_015108515.1 Hemichromis elongatus | reverse complement strand
TGGTTTTCACACAGGCTTGATAAAACACATGGCTGCTACATGAGAACTCCGTGGAGAGGCTGTCTTTTGTAGATAAACATACAGCTCAAAAAATGCAAAGCAGCTTTGACATCTGTTAGTAAAATCCCCTTCTCCATGGACAAAGAACACTGATTTGATATGAAGAAGAAACGCCTCATCAGGGGCCTTGTGAGCGCCACAATGAGCCAAAAGTGGAGAAGCCAAGCTAAACAGAATTACTGAAAACCCATCAGTCACTTTTAGATCATTGTTCAGATAGCTGCCTTCTGAGATTTTGTGGACACTAAAACAGAGGCTCTGAAACTACAGTTTCCGAGAAGATGATATTACATTTGATAGGAAGATTTCGCCTGTGCTTAATCAAATCAAAACCTTCCACCACACAAAACAAAAAAATTGCTGCAGAGTGGCATCCTACAGTGTACGTGTCACAATGACAGCATGCTAATCAGCATGCTCTCTTCTAAAAGCAAAAGTTAAAACAACAAAAACAGAACAAGGAAATAAGGAAAACACTCTGTGCTTGCACAATGTGCTGAGGAAGCAAAAAGAAGAAAAGAGGACTTTGGGATTTCTTGTGGTAAGACTGATGAAATATGCTTCTCTGTCGTCCTCGGGGACACTACCGGGCCCAGCCACTGATGCATGCGCACGGTCATATATGCACACGCAGCGAAATCAAACACAAATGATTATACAGTGTTGGGGGAAAAAAACACACAGCAGCATATGTACTGTACTACACAGCACATGATAACGTGATGATGCAGTAGGGGGATAATGGATTATAGGGGGAGGGGAAGTTGAGTAAAGGAGGAGATGGAGAAAAGAAAGAGGGGGACGAGAGCAGGGCGAGATAGTAAACCAATTACTCCAAGACCGGAGAAAACCTTTCATTCCAACTCTGTCACCACACACAAAAATTTACAACTTCTATCTCTTTCTCCACCTTGCATGCATACAAATGCAGCATCCACACACACCCACACACACACCGGATAGACAGCTCTCTTTATCACTCACTCACACACATATTCAGAGCTCTCTTCAAACAAATGCACTCTTGATTAAATATTGAAGAGAGCCTGTGGCGAACTGAGCAAAGATACAATTTCTGCTGTCTCTCATGGAGCTCTCCGTCCAGGGAAGAAGAAAAAGTCAAAGGAAGAACATAGTGGCCTGAGAAAAAGGCACAAAGGGAAGAGGAGTGGAGAGAGGAAAGGATGAGAGGCAGAGAAAGGAAGAAGAGCTAACAAGGCTGCAATTACAAAAAAAATGACAGGAAAGGAGATGATGGAGGATGGAGCAGAATCACAAAGGAAAGAAAAGTGAGGCGAGAACTGTTACATTGAGCTATACACAAAATGACAGACAAGGTCATGTATACAAGAGCAGAAGCAAAGCTCAGACCCTGAAAGAATGGTTCTTTGATTCTGGTTACTGCACTGACCTTTACAGCATGACAGATGTAACAGGAATTTTGACTCTGCTACCTAACTGAGTGAAACAGCTCAAAGACTGTGAGATATATTTCCACTGAAGTTTGTGTAGAGCTTCATAAAACAGCCCTTAATTTATGGTGGCATTTCCCAAAGTTTACCATATAGGTTTACTGAATTTAAAGTGTGATGTGCAGTAGAGCAAGACAGTAATAGCTAAAGATATAAGGAAAAGAAGAAGCAAATAATACTGAAATGTTTAAGTAGTGAGTAAATTCAGTTTTTTTTGGTTAACAACAAAAGATACTTTTAAGTCATTTTAAGTAGTAGTTTCAAGGATAAAACAAAGATGTTGTTCCATATTGTAATGACAATGTAATTTAATGAGAATGGGGCGTATGAGCAACCCAACATCCTCATCTTACATTGTGATTGTGCATTTTTTTAGTGTTAGGAAACACCAAAAGTTTGAACTGCCCGACTTAATTAATTGCAATAAAAATTAAATCACATTAAAATTAAATGTGTTCTTTTGGAAAAAAAAATTATAATGAATGTTAAAGTGAAACTTAGTTCAGTTGCTCTGAAACTGTGTTTGATCCTCATTGAAAATTCTTTGAATTTCACTTTGAAGAATTCTGAAGAAGAAGAAATGATCGCAGATTCCTAGAACTCCTTTTCGTTAGTTGGCCCCATCTCTATAATTTAAATATTAAAATAATATATGATTAATATCTAGAAAGGGACATTTATCCTGATTAGTAATACAGCAAGCTCTTCTAAATGTAATGTACACTAGAATGGGTTTATGCGTAGGAAAACATTTACATGAACATTTTAGTGAAGCACAAATTATGCGAAGCTAAAGTGGGGGGAAACATAACATCCAACACATAATCATAAACATGTAACACATGTACAACAGATTCACATATACATAAATTCAAGCTCACTGCAAAATCATATACTCCAAGGCCAAGGGTAATATATTGCTGCAGTATGTGTGTGGGCAAATAACAAAACAAACAGAACAGTCCCTTGCATACTTTTGGCTTCAGAAAAACAGCATTTAAGAGAGACCTGATCAGAGCGCGAATCCTTAGAGCTACACATGATTGCCATCTAGCAGCAGCCCCAATGAACTGCAGTAAAGAGTTCAGTCTTACAGGCTCAGCCATTGCGTTGTTTAGGAGCTACTGTATGAACACTGACCCTGACCAGGACTCATATTTTGTGCTCAGAACCTTATATCTGAGAGGTATGCATAAAATATTGCCTAGCTTTTACGAGCAGGACCCATCAGGCTGCATTTCTACACGGCAGTCCAAGCATGAAAATGTAAACCAACAAAAACATTTATTTATTAAAAATGACTATTTGTAGCTTTACTATAAATGATGACAAGACCAAATTGTTTGTTCTTTTAATGATTTGGGTTAGATGATGATTACTTAGTAATTACAACCACTGAATATCAATTACGTCTGTTATCTTCATTTCCATATTTGGCCAGCTCTAATGAACTTGTCTGTATAAATAATTCATCTCCCTAGATCCCTGGGTCAAACTCCAGTTTGGAGGTCTTGATGAGTTCAGTTTATACTATTCCCACCTACCGTGTTTTAACAATGTTTTCTGTTCTTTTCCCCCCGGGTGGAACGATTGTACAGCATGCATCTTTAGTGACTTTAAGAAACAAAAACTGTCTATACTGGATTTTCTCGAATCTACACAGTGTCAAAAGCACATCAGCATCACTATCCACAGTGAAGCCAGATGTGTATCACCCTGGTCTGAAAAGAACCAAAATGGGGAAAAGGTACAGAAATTTGTTGAAACATGTGCAATCAGATGGAAATTCAGTATATAACACAACAATATAGCTTGTACTATTGGGCGACCGTGGTTCATCTTGTAGCCGGAAGGTTGCCGGTTCGATCCCCCAGCTCTCTGTCCTTGTCGTTGTGTCCTTGGGCAAGACCTACCGCCTACTGGTGTTGGCCAGAGGGGCCGATGGCGCGATATGGCAGCTGTGGCTACAACTGTAGCTTGCCTCCACCAGTATGTGAGAGTGAATGAATAGTGGAATTGAAAAGCGCTATATAAATGCAATCCATTATTGTTATTCTAAAAATCTTGAAAGTCAATATTTGGTATGACCACATTCATTAGTTTTCTTGTCATTTCTCCGTTCTTAGTAAAGATAATAACACACTGTTATTATCACACTAATATTGAGATCCAGGCTTTGGGGAGGCCAGTCTGTGACTAATAGTGTTCCACTATGTGGTTTTCTAGCTGGATAGTTGGCAATACTTATTACTGTACCTCATTTTACTGTTGTAAATATTGATGATGATTTGACCCAACAATTTCCTAACTGAATTCAACACTACATAAGCTTTGCTTCTACTGATTTACACCTTCAAGCTTTAATTCTCATAACTTTATGCTAGCTAGCAAACTGAAACTTGGACACAGCTGGGTGTTCCAACAGGACAATGATCCAAATCGCACACATCAAACCTGGGTTTGCAGGCTAGTATTAAGCTTCTGGTACAGGTTTCCAAAAAG
Source organism: Hemichromis elongatus (assembly GCA_015108515.1). Lineage (NCBI taxonomy): Eukaryota > Metazoa > Chordata > Actinopteri > Cichliformes > Cichlidae > Hemichromis > Hemichromis elongatus. Next base: position 12,801 of record VUQR01010912.1, on the reverse strand, counting down.
ACGTAAACGCCATTGAAAATGTATGGGCTATGCTAAAAACCTGGGCCTATGCCATGAAACCAAACAATCTAATTTAACTCTAAATTCTGTCAAGAAGACTGGTCAATTATATCCAGACAGAAGATTGCTGATTGCATATTTTTGAGATGCAAATTCCTAAGAAACATTTGAGCCTACATGTGTTTTTTTTTGTTTTGTTTTTTTACGAAATAAAAGTTCACTTGTTACCTGTTTTTTAAAGTAATTAAAGATGTATCCACTCTGGAAAAATAACAGTTCAAAGAAATCCTTAAAAGCTCCAAATTACCATGACATTCAAGCCCATGATGAGTGTATGTAAACTTGACCACAACTGTATTTTGTATATTTTCATTTAGATTCTTTAAACTCCTGAACACTTTGGAGGGTCAGAACTAGTCCTAATACACCCAGGAGGTTTGTGGCATATTTACTGTGAATAAGCCACTATTCACAGGCCAGAGAAAGAATCATGTTTATGGTAAGGCAATACAACCATACACTCTATACTGTGAGGCAATCGAAATGAACAGGATCTGTAATGTTGGAATTTCAGCATCAATGTAGTGTCACAGTTACATTATTTGTCAAAAACAGATATTCCCATCTGTTTAAAGATGACTGCTAGTTTGACTTGTTTACACATACACATACAACCAATGCAAGAGAAAAGTGAACTGAATTTCCCTGAATTTAAGTTTCATTGATAATGAAAGAAAAAAAAAGAGGATCTTACTAATTTTGACACTACATTTTATTTCTATGGAACAGGGATTGACTTGCCTGAACAGATACTAGACGTTATACAGTTAGATCCAAGTGTTTCCACAATGCTGCACTTTTTGTAATTAAGCAACTATGATGTAATTGATATGAAGGCCTTCAACTTCAATTCACAGTTTTAAAAGTATTGCATATTGCAACACATTTCTAAACATAAGGATTGTTTTAAATACTTGAATGAATTTTTTTTTGAGTCATTGACTGTTTGAAATCTGAAACAAAAGGACATAATCAAATGCTTCTTTCCTTCTCTTGAAATGATCAGCCAGGCTTTTACTGGAGGAAGCTTTAGTTGCTGCTTGTTTGTGGGTTTTTCTATGTTCACTTTTATCTTAAGTTACTGAAAAGCACATTCTGTTGGTTGAGATCAGGTGACTGCTTTGGCCATTGAAAAAAATCCCATTTCTTTGCATTGAAAAACTCTTGGGTTTTGATTTTTTTTCAGTTTCAGTTTGCTTTAAGTCATTAACAGCTTTCACTGTAAAGTGCTGTGAGATCAGTTTTGCAGCATTTGACTGAATCTGAGCAGAGTATAGCCCTGTACACATTTCCACAATTCATCCTGCTGCTTTAATCACCAAATGACATGGTATGCTTCAGACCATGAGCTGTTTCTCTCCTTCCCCACATTTTTCTCTTCCCATTACTCTAGTTCAGGTTTATCTTGTTTTTTTTCCAGACCTGTGTAGGCTCTTTTCGATTTTAGGGACATAATTCTGCCATCAATCACTAGTTTAGAGCTCTTCTGTGGTTATTCTGGTCTTTTGGAGTTGCTGAGTTGGCCAGTGCATTTTTTGTTTTGTTTCTCTCTGATACTGATAGGTATCGATATAGCTTTTATTAAAGACTTAAAGTCTGCACTTCAGTTACAGCTTGATGGTATAATTTAAAATCCACTGTGGTGGTGTGCATAGAGTCCAAAAGGTTATGTCCCTAACTGTAAATGTTAAGTCAATTAATAATTAGTTTCAGCTTGAGTCCTCACCTCAGTACTGACTCAAAGTGGTTTCAGTAGGAGCTGCAGCTAGTCAAAAGAGAGCAAATCTGGCAACCACTATGAGTGTGAAAGAATAAATCATTCTACTGCAATAGTTTTCCCAAGATCAGCTTATTTGACTCAGTTTACTTGGCATTTACAGATTGATGCACTCGAATGAAGGAAAGCTAATTTCCTTTTGAGTGTGCACATCCTTACACGTTATTTTTTGAAATGTAAAATGGGAAGTTAAAAAAAGTGCTTCCTGCAACCAATTTCATTACTCCTTACATTTTACTTTATTCATCTTTTTAGATTTCAGAAGAAGTGCGCCAGAAACAGGAAATTTTAGATGATGGGCAACAAATATGCTGAATAATTAGTTTGTTGTTGTTGTTGTTTTTATTTTTTGAGAATGTGACAAAGATAAGCAACCTCTGTCTAACTCATGGTTGATATAATGATGTAAATAGGAGGTCCTCCTCTGGAGTTGTCTGCATCATCAATTGCATGACCTATGGGCCGTTTGACTCCAGGACCGACTTTTTATTTTAAATCATGAAGGTCGAACATTGAGTAAGTGTCTTAAAATATTTAACAATTTCACTTCCCTTTACACCAGACTTGCTCTCTGCTATTTTCTTATAATTGATGTACGTATGATTTTAGTTTTAGGTATTTTTCTTCAAAGCAGAGGCTGTCACCTTGTTGGTTTAGTCAGTAGGTTTTATACAAAGATTGTGTCATTCATTTTAATTTAGCCCCATAATGCTCACCTGTTTCTTACTGATGTAGTTTTTCTCTCTACGTAGATCAGAACAAACCACACAGGAAGTCCCTATGTCTTTAGCTTTGCTTTGAAACGTGACACTACTTCAAAACTACTACCTCATTTAGCACATTTACCCTCGATATATATGTATTTATATATGTAAGATTTCAACTTCCAAACTAAGAAAACATGTGAAATGGTTCTGGAGCAGCAGGAAAAGCATGCAGTAAATCACAATGTGCCTTCACTCCAAGCTGCTTAGTGTAGCAGATGGTAAGCCCCTTTTAAAATGCAAAGTAACAAAGTAGAGAACTTCCAAATACACACAGACACACATGTCCTAAACAAATCATCTCAATATGCACTGGGCAGCTACAACAGAGTAAAAAAGTGGTTTTATAAGCTCTTGTTTAATATTTAGATGAAGGATAAAATGTTGATTTCCCAAGTAAAAGATTGTCTGTGGTGCGCTGTGGACTTTTGTGGTTAAAAATTAAATAACTTTGGTAGCTTGCAAGATTTTCTTTCCAGAGAAAAACAACCAGGATAATCACACATAAACTAAACCCAGGGAATGGACCTGAATAGATCAGAGAATTGTGTCAGCTTTATTTTCCCCCAAACCTTGCAGATCTAACAATCTCAAATCCTGTCTTGAAATTAAGGATGCAAATGTTAAAACTGGCAATTCCCAATAACTACACCCACTACCCCACAACCACTGAGCTATTCTAAAGTCTCAGAATGTCCACTGAAAGTACCAAACTACTCTACAATCAAAAGTGGAAACAAACCCATTCTTACAACATCTCCAGCAAAAAACATGTAGCGGTGTGTTACGCGTACTCTGTTGTTTAGGTTTGTTTGGTTTTGAACCAGTTGAGGAGTTCTCTGATTTGATTGTCCACTGAGTAATCCCAGCAGACAGAGGGAAAGTTTCATTCCAAATATAGTAACAGGGGAAAATTAGAAAGAATTACATATTTTGACTATGAAACCTCACACTGAGGTAGTGAAGTGAAGCACTCCAGACAGCTTGCTGAGGTGAATGTAAGAAATGTATCTGCACGTAATTGGTGCTTAAAGTTGTAAAACCAAACCAAATGCTGGCGAAGTTTTAAAAGAAAAGGAAACGACATATACGGCCAATATTAAATCTTTGATTTTGACACACATTCCACGTAAAGAACAAAGCTCATATCCAGATTGGGGTTTTACATTTTGTTATCATCATATTCCAGCATATTCCAGCCAGGTTTCAATGTAAAGAACAGATTTGAAAAACCTTTGTCTTTTGCGCCAAACTCTCAAAGATCAGAGAACAAAGAATAAAACACACTCATGTACGAAAAGTAAAATTCACCCATTTTTCTGATAGTATTTTATTTAAACACAGAGATTTTTTTAACACAAAATTTGTTGCAACACAAATATAAGCAGCAAATCTTTCAATTGTATTGAACCTCACAGAGAGAAAGTGAAGAAATTACTACAGAGGCCTCAAAGAGAGACATCATGTTATTATAGGGCACAGCTAAAAAATGTTAAAACAAACAGAATTTCAACTGATGAAAAAGTTAAAATAACTGGTAAGATGATGAGTTTCATATTTTAGTTTGGTGTAACATTATGTACAGTTACTTTCAGTACCACTATTATTTATTTAGACTCCATTATTCTCCAATTATGCTTTCGGTTAATTTCAGTAATTACTTCCTCCAAACCATCAATGTGTCTTTTAGACCAGCAGTCCCCAATGTTTTTAGCGCCACAGACCGGTTCATGTCCGACAATATTTTCACGGACCGGCTTTCAAGGTGTCGCGGATAAATACAACAAAATAAAACCAGTACCAGTACCAAAAAAAAAGAACATTTATTCATAACACACGGGAAAAGACCCAGGGAAACCAAGTTAAGAAAAAAGACACGATTAAAAAAATAATGATAAAACCCTGGAAACCATAAATTTCACACCCGAGCCTCTCTTGTGGCCCGGTATCAAATGACTAACGGACCGATACCAGTCCGTGGCCTGGGGGTTGGGGACTGCTGTTTTAGACCCAATTCCTCCAAGACTGCTCAAAGAAGTCCAACAATTAAATCCTGCTTCAATCTTAAATATGATCAATCTTTCTCTATTAATCAGTTATGTACCACAGGCGGGAATGTCTTAAAGACATAAAGACCCGGATGACCTCTAATTTTCTGTCTCTAAATTTTGATAAAACTTAGGTTATTGTACTCTGCCGTGAAAATCTTAGAAATATGGTATCTAACCAGATTCTTACTTTGGATGGCATTACCTCAGCCTCCAGTAACACTGTGAGGAATCTTGGAATCATTTTTTGACAAAGATATGTCTTTCAAATTGACTTCCCCTTTTCATTTGCACAATATCTCAAAATTTAGAAATATCCTGTCTCAGAGTGACACTAAAAAACTAGGTAACCCTTTAATCCCTAATCCGTCGCCAATGATGGTTAGGGTTTAAAGCAGGGGTGGGCAACTCCAGCCCTCAAGTGTCGGTGTCCTGCAAGCTTTAGATCTTACCCTGGGTCAACACACCCGAATCCAATGATTAGTTCATTATCAGGCCTCTGGAGAACTTCAAGATATGTTGAGGAGCTAATTTAGCCATTAATATCAACTGCAGCACTTGAGGCCTGGAGTTCCTCACCCCAGGTAATTTCTTTGGTCCTTAAGTATAGTTCTCCAGGCTTTTTGAAGGACATTCAAAGCTCTTCTTTGGATACCTGAGTCCTTTTATTCCATTCTCAGAAAAGATGATCCCACTTCAGTTATGTTAAGGTCTTGGTTCTGGGGAGGCTAATCCATGACTGATATTGCTCTACTGTATGTTTTCTGTTCACTTATGCAAAATTTGATATTACTTTTATGCATTTTTAATACCATCAATTAAGATAAGATCTCCAAAACCACTGTGTGAAATATACCAAATGACAGAGTCTCCATATTTCACAGATGGCTGTAGACATTCACATATGTACCTCATTGTACTATTAATTGTGTTTATGAAGATTTGATCCAAAACATTCTTAATTGTCTAAATTCATCACTCCATCAGTTATTATTCATCTCTGGCTCCCCTCCACAGTGTGTCTTTTGTACAGTCTTCCTTGAATTGGTTGAATTGGTGCTATATGAATAAAGCTGAATTGTAATAATTTAATTGAATTTTGTCCACCAATTGTCCAGTTTAATCAAAAACAAGAACGCACTGCACACTATGCAAAGATATGCCAGGTAGCAAAATGTAACGAAATAAGGGGTGGCTGAAGAGCTTTGCTTAGTACTTCTCATGTTCCTGAGTCTGTGACCCATAATTTTGTGTTTCTGAAATATTAATAGTCCTTGATTTCATTGTTATTTCGTTTCTAGTCTCTTGATTTCTGTCTCTGTACTTTCCATGTGCTCCTTGAGCCACATCTCATCTAGTTATGTTTTTATGTCTGTGCTTCTCCTGGTTTCAGTGTCAAGTCCGCGTCTCTGTGTCTGTCTCATGTTTCCTGTTTTACTTTGACAGTCTCATGTGCTGTGTCAGTGTTTTCAGTTTTGTTTTCTCATTGAATGTGATTTCTCCAAGCTGTGCTCTCCTCCTGTGTCTTATTTCCTCATTATCCCTCTGCGTATATAAGCTCTGGCTGTGTTCTATTTGTTGTCAGATCCACTGCTTGGCACCCACTGCAGGTTTACATGCTTCATGTTTTTAGTTATTTTATACTTATTTCTAGTTTTCTCCTGGTTTAGGTTTTGTCTGTTTAGTCTTTGCCTTTCTTTGCTTGTGTTTGTGTGTTGATTCTGCCACAATTAAAGTCAGTTATGTCCATTGCCAGTGTCTGCATTTGGGTCCACACTCTATCTTCACTCCACATGTCTGTCACAGCAGATGTGACAGTACTGTTTACTCAGTAAAGAAACTAAAAGTGTAATATCAATATGATGATAAAATAAGGCTTATATTTAATGTGAAGTAGATTTCTTTTTCTCCTGCAGAAGCTAAAATCAAAAGGTTTCATAAAACTTTGGATGTCAGTGCAATGTAACATTAATAACCTCTGAGTGGCCTTTTGTGAAATCACAACTCAATCTAGTCTATGAACAACTACAAATCTTTTCCACCACTATCTTGAAAAAGTGTCCTTTCTATCATTCTTGAAAAGCTGTCATATTTAAACATCACTGAGGACTGTCATGTCTTATCAAGAATAAACACTAAATGATTTCATGGGTTTTAAATTTTCTAACCTTTATATTCCGCTGATGGGACATATTTGTGATATTTAGGTCATCATTCTTTATCATTGCATTTTCAGGATATGCTAATTCCACCCTTGTCCAAGATAACAGTAAAATCTCTCAGCAGTTTTTCCTTTAATGAGTTACTTCATGGCTTCCTCAGAGAGAGAAAGCAATTTCATTTGTCAGGAATTTTACCATGTATTTTCACTGAAAATGCGAAATCCCCAATTAATAGTAATACAAAATAAAATGTAAATATTTTAAATAAATAAATATAGCTTTTAATTAGTCTACATGTGTAGATATGGAAGATGGCAAACTACTAATGTTTAAAGTCTTGCTACAATTATTCAGGGTAAAAGTATTTAAAGCAAACTATATCAAAAGTATGAAAAGTAAAATTAGCTGTTCTGTAAACCATCATCTGATTTATTATGACACGTGATATTATCAGATATTTAGGCCACAATTATTCTATAGTAAAAATAAGGCAGAACTCATTTTAATTTCAAATGCATGTAAGACCCCAGTTGATTGTCTGATAAATACTATGTTCAGTGACACCCCAGTTGTCAAAAGCTCTAATTGTTGCTTTTAAGCACACATGTAACACCAGACACTGCATATTCTTTTTAGATAACTCACATTATATTGGTTAAAACTGTAAATGTATATGTTTAAATACATTCGCTTGTGATGCAAATATATGCATAATACCTGTACAATATAATGCATGGGGTTACATCTATTGATCCTTTCATCTGCTTGTGTGGTGTATTTATCTATGTGTGTATGTATTCATACATTATTCATTCATTTATTCATTATTTCATTTGATCTATAAAGATGCTACAAGCTAAAGCTACTGGAATGCTGCTATGCAAATATTTGGTTTTAGAAGGATTTTCCCTTTAAATTCTTAAGCTGAAAATATCGCAGGGATTTTTTTAACATGATAATTCTCTGTGCTTTATTACTTCTCCAATCTTTGTGAAAAATATATAAATAGCACTTTTTGAAAAAAATAAAATATAATACTTAAAAAATTTACAGCATAATAATAGTAATCAAACAAGATCAACAACAGTGATAAAAACAATAAGAATACTAATAATAATTATTATTATTATAAAACGTAAATAAAAAAAGATTATAATGAGGAGGATGATGATGATGATCAACTGGTCCTTTTGAAGACAGTTTCAACCTTCATCAAATCTTCATCTGGTGCTGTACCATTGGTGAATGACGCAAACGGGATTGGAAAATCCCGTTCGTCTGAGGAATATATAAGAAACAGCGCATCGCAGAAACAAGTCAAATCCTTCTGGCCCTGTCAGCCTTCAGCATCAGCGGAAATTTGACAAGTGCTTCCCAGCAGCGCACCATGCCCTCTATATTCAGTAAGTAATTTGCAGGCTGTGGTGCGCAAGCTTCCTGCGCGTCTTCCTCTTTTCATTCATTCATTCATTCTTGTTTTGTCTCCCTGAGCAGATCTGCACTTTTTCTCTGCGGTCATGCTGGCCGCTCTGCTTCTCTGCGTTTCCGGCGCTCCGATTGGAGACGAAAGTCTGGCAGGTGACTTCTCAGGTGAGGAGAGAGAGGAGGCGGAGATGTCCTCTGTCAAGCCTTTTAATATATGGAAGTCACTCTTTGACTCAGCTCAAGAGTACGAGAAAACGGTAAGGGCCTGCTCAATAACTATGATTAACAGGTGTTATCAAGTCCGGTTGGGGTTCTCTCGGACCCCTGGGACTCTAAAATACTTCCAGTCTATTTAAGTTGTATTTGAATTTTTTTCTATCAGTTTGAGGACCATTTCCAGACTCTCGAGAATCGCGATCAAGCTTTGGACTCCCACACCCCCGCCTCCATCCCGAAACACTGCAATATCACCAAGTTCAGAAAGGTGAGACCCTCTTTTCTCTTTATTTAAATGCTGTCACTAACAAAAGCCGGTGGAGAGGTTGGGGTTAGTTCGATAACTAACACTAGTCTTCTCTCCTTTGTGCAGGAGGCTTGTCTCCAGACTCTGGCCAAGGGTCTCCTCATCTACTCGGTTTTACTCAAGCACGTGGAGAAGGAGTACCGCAGCAGTTTGAACTCCTCCGACGCTCCGTCAAACATCGGCACTCTGATCCACCTTGCCAGCATGGTTAAACAAAAAGTGGGTTTGACACGCGTTTTTAACTATGCACCGAGGAAAACTCAGATTTTACTTTGCAGCAGTCTCTTGGGTTTTTCCTGTCAGTAATGTTAGAGTGCTTTACTAGAAAAAAAAAATACATCCACTACACGCAGATACTGTATGAAAAGTAAAATTAGCAATAAATACATTCAAACAAAACCACCTAAATACATCGCTTCTCATACCTCAATATATTATTACATATTACTACATCACTATTTCACCCAAGTGGCTGTTATCTTGTTATCTCCTGTTATCTATCTATTTTTTAATGTCACTTGCATTGTCGTTTTGAAGTCCTGTTTCTGAATAACACCTCATTCTACTGTCTTTTCTGACCCACAGATGAAAAACAGCAATCAGGTCACACCACTGACCAGCAGTGAGGAGGAGCAGCTGCTCAAGGAGGTCAACAGTCCGGATCCTTACCACAGAAAGCTGCACGCGTACAGCATCCTGAGGGCCCTCAAAGCATTCCTGAGTGAAGGGAAAAGAGCTGTTTGTAGAATGGAAAAGCGATTGAATGAATCAGCGGATACCAGTTGTTAAAAAGATGAATTATGCTCAAATTGCATTCAGTTATAAAGTAATAGCTCAGGGAATATTGGATGGTTTTAACACTGTTTCTCACGATCATAACAATGCTGCTTCGAGTACACAGACTCCTCCGTGTATAGCAGGCCCCAAAGCAATATACTGTGTATGTTGAATCACCTGCTATACTATTCTTAATTTATTTAACCTATTTATAATTGGTAGAAATTATTTATTAGAGAAAAATCTATTGTGCACAAGAAATGCAGTGTAAATAAAATTTTACTTTAACTAGCAGTTCTGTTGCTGATTACTATTTATTGGTAAAGAATTTTACAGTAATTCTGCCTGATATTTTTCACCTGTTGGTCATTTTACAATACAGTGATCTGTTATGTAACACAAGAGACTTGAATATTTTATTTTTTTTGCATAGGCTAAAATAAAAAAATCATTTGCATAAAGAGCAAGGACTTTTTTCTTTCCCTGACATTTCACACATTTTAGTGCATCAACACATTCTGCAACTGCACTGTACGTCAAAATTTTGACACTTCAGAGATTTAGATCAGTCAACTCAACAAAGTTACAGGAGGCTGGAAAATGTTACTGTTAAACTATGACTCATCAGCATGTACGACCAGATCATGTTTTAATACATTTGATATATCAAAAGTTAATAATTGTTGAGTTTATATTTGCTACCGGTTCCTTCTGCATGAAAGCGACTAGATTGTTTTTATTAAGGAAGAAAAGAGTCATTTCTTTGAGGATTTTATTGTCAGAAATGTTAAATTCCAAATAAAAACTAGGAAAAAACGTGATATAAATGACACACCAAAACATCAGTGTTCCGCATGAACAAAAATAACCCTCCAACTGACAGTCCAATCAGCGTGCATTTCAAGGGACACACCTGCGCACACATCTCTGTACAAGTACCATAGGTACAGACTACATGGAAATGGATAATTTACATTAAGTATAGTGAGAAATAATGTACAAATATCATCTGATTGTTATTATTTTTAAAGTGGAAAACTAAAAGAAGTCCATTTTGTCCAGTCACAGGTGAGTCACATGGTTTGGTTGATGGTTAGGGATTGGTCGTGTGAAGATGGTCCTCAGCCCCAGAGCAAGCTAGAGGAAAACAAAGAAAATCAATATTAAAAAAAATTATTGGAAATAAGATACTGACGTCAATGGTTACTTACACAGTGAGGAAATAATAGGGTGATGTATCAGAAGCATGATGATAATGAAAAAAAAAAACAAAAAAAACATGGGCTGCTAACATACTGAAGTCTTGATGGACAAATTTAACAATTTTGAGTTGTACAGGATGCTGCTTAATGCATCATCTGCAAGTTACACACTAAGCAGCAAAGCACAATGCAGTGAATTTAAGGAAAACAAAACAAACAAAAAATCCCCACACACCCCCATGGGGTGAAACAGTCAACCCCCTTTTCCATTAGTACCTACTCCGATTGACTCGCCATGGATCGCAAAGACTCAACTGTTTTTCCATTATATTAAGCATTACCCAATGTGTGTGGGTGTCGTCACAGCAACGCATGCAAGCATCCCGCCACATAATTAATATGCCAAATGAACGCTACAAAAAAGGTGGACGTCGAGGGAAGAATACACCTGCTGCTCAGTCTGTGGCTTTTCATCAGACTCTTGGAGCACGGCGTTCCAGGTACTATAACATAATGGAAAACGCTGTAAACCATGGTGAACTGTGCCAAGTCGATCCAATAGGTACTAATGGAAAAGGAGCTTTAAAGTCCTGAAATAAAATTTAAAAAAAAACACATTTTAAGATAATCCACTAAAATGCGAAATAGAAATATTATTTATGATACTAATTTTCATCATGTTTAAATGCTTTACAGAATGGTGCAAAAGCAGTAACTTTTTTAAAGTGGTCCAGAGCAAAAGTTCTCCAAGTTTTTTGAAGGTCTTTCAAAGTCTTCCTTGGACACAGGCTACTTTGTTCACTTATTTTCAGTAGTGTCCCTGTATATCACCTGCATACATGCTTAAAAAAAGACACTAAATGTTACTAATGTTAATTTCTAAAATGCTGAAAGTAATGACCACAGCTTAACTAAAGTCATAATTTCATATTAAATTATTTGTTTTCCCCTCATATTTAAACAAAATCAAATCTCCATATAAAGTAAAAAGAAACTAATATTATTAGCAACAGGCTGTCGAGATTGACGAGGTAAAGGAGGCGAAACAAGCAGCTCAATTTCTGGTAAATATAAGTTGCTTCTTTTTTTTTAATCTATACTGAGATAACAGACAAAAATGATGCAACAGATCCTTTAAAAAAAAAACTTAAAAAAGAGAAAAAAAGATAAGAGATTCCAAGAGGACTAAAAATAGCCTCACATTACACGTCATTTCCTCTTCACACTATCATTCAGCTTTATTAAATGGGTAGTTTTACTTAAAATTACAGAGTGAACTGTGTTTGACATATAGCATATTTTTTATCTTTATTGCGGACAGTCACGGTCTAAGTGTACGTGAATAATCCCTATAATGATCCTATTTAATGAGACTGGGCATTACCCTCATTAAATAGGACAGGATAGGATCCCCCCATCCCCCCAAAAAAAACATTTTATTACTTGACTTTTAATCTAGAAGTGGACCGCTTTATTTTATTACAGATCTCAGACTGATCTGTCTTACCTTAAGAAAGTAGGTTCAGGCATCCCTGGATCTGCCCCTCGTTTGAAACCTGTAAGGCAAAACCATAAATAAGAGTTACGGGCTGATTTTTGTAAAGCACACTCAAACGTACAAGACAGCAATTAGCAGTCTTCAATTTCAGTGCGGCCCTCATGTGCAAAATTTTTCCCACCCAAAACCGCATTGTACCCCTTGAACATACCTCCTTTTATACACTTTATAATGTGTAAATAACTCATGTAAGGTGCACTATTCTACTGCTCAGCTTCATACCATTCAGGTTTTTGGTTTTTTTTTTTTTCAGGTGAGGAAGTAATGCCTTCACTTGAATCTTTAGTCAAACGATTAGTGCTGAAGCGCTGGTGCACACATGACCGAGGAAAAGAGAAAATACAGAAACTTTAAAGATGAGAAAAGAATGACGTGGCTTAATGAGATGATGGCAAAGATGGGTTTAAAAGAGATCACCAACACACTCTGAATTACAACAATGTAAGACCTGTAGTTAAACTCACAAGTACGACTCCCCCCCCCCCCCCCCCCCTCTAAAATCTAA
>VUQR01010911.1:0-13050 GCA_015108515.1 Hemichromis elongatus | reverse complement strand
TTTATAGGGGAAGATGTTGGATGTCTGTCACTCGTATGTCATGAATAAAAGAAGGGGCGGGTGTAATATCGGTCTAATAGCCCTATTTGCAAATTTTATTAAGTATCCTAAAATCAAAGTATTCTGATACAGTATATAGTCAGCTTCTGTTTGTTCCTTGCCTGGCTCTTTGCATTCTCATGATTTCCAGCTGACCCTGGTACCTTTTCTGTTTCACACTCTATAGACTAAACCCAGACTTGCCCTTGCAATCAGTAGTAGAAGCGGACGAACCGCGCGTTAGTGCCTCCTCTGACTGAACGCCATTACTTTCATCGCCTTGCTCCTCGGTTTGTGGCTTTATAATTTGGCCCAAAAGGAGAGCCAGCAGCTTGGCCTGGTCTTCCTGGCTGAGTGGCGGATCTCCAGATGTCGGTGAGATCTCTTGGGGTTCAGGAGGCGGCTCTGGGGGCTGAGACCTGGAAGCTGTCTGGGTCTGATCCTCTGGTGCCCCCTGGTGGTCAGAGGCCTCACTAACAGCAGACAACAACTGGCTGAGAGTCTCTGGATTGGGGAGATTGAGGAGCTGAGCAACCTGGGGCAAGCCGTCTGCCTGTCCCTGGAGAAGGTTTAGCAGCACTGCCAGCTCTGTCTGATTCAACTGCTCTGCAGCCGATGCCAGGCCTGAACACACACATGCATGCAACGAGAATTCAGTGACAGTCTAATAAAGACATAACAATCAATACACTTAAAACAATAAATTCTTATATAAAATTATTTTTACAATACAGAAACTTTTCATTTAAAAAAAAATTGCGTCCCTGGTGAAATACTTAGTATCGGTTACCTGACAACTCACTCTCTATGTTGGTTGTGGAGGGTGGTTTTCCTGGGGGAGGTGGTGGAGCACCAGTGGGGCTGCTTGGGGGACGAGGGTTCTCTCCACTGGAGGTCCCTGTCACATCTTTACGGGGCACTTTGGGCACAGGCACATCCTCGACGACCCCACTCTGACGTGCACGCCTTCTCTTCTTGCTCCACAACTCATGACAGTCTTGATGGTGAGGAAGGCTAAAACCGCAAAAAAAAAAAAAAAAAATACACAAATTTAAAATATAAATTTTATTAACCAAATAAAACTAAACAGATGAAACGAATGACCTAAATAGGCAATAATTGTACTCTGATACAGATAATGTCTGAGTGTTATTTTTCATGTGCTCCAATACTGTCGTTGTCTAATTTTGGAGAGATCAGGAGCTACTAACTCTGGTGGTGGCATCCTGTTGGGCTCAACGTCACGCAGGAAGTCACTGAAGAGAGCTTGCTCCGATGTGCAACGGCGTGCAGGGTCAAGGGTCAGCATTCGGTCCAGTAAGTCCAAGGCAGGAGTAGGTAAACTATGTTGAGGAGAATCAATATTATTCTTCTAGAACCAGAGTTGATCACAGCTGCCTTAAGCAAGTGCACTTTGAGTACTTACTGTGCAAACTCCTCCCGCAGTCGCCGTCTGTACTGCTTCTTGGGTTTCATTGTGTTGAACAATGGAAGTTTAATGACATCAGGCCAAACGGCCGGACAGGGACTCCCACACAGTCGGCTGAGATAAAGCAAAGGGTTATTCTTGATAATTCAAACAGAAAATATTACCTAAAATTTCTTTGTGGCAGGCAGTCTACCTGATCAGCTCTAGTTGCAGAAGTTCCTGGTTAGCCTGGAAGATGGGCTTCTTGGTAAAGAGCTCTCCAAGAATACACCTGAGCCAGGACAAGTAAGAAAAGGTATCCCATGTATATAATGTATGTATATAATTTAAAACATAAAACAGCTTCTAAAAACTACTTAAAGAGTAATTGTCTGGCAAAATCTGTCAAATAGGCTGTAAAATGTGATGAATTGAGGCCCTTTTCTTTTTTCAACAAGGTCAAGCTCCAATAATATTCACAAGGAAAGACTCTTTCAGACTGTAGATAAGGTACACAATAAGACTATTATTATCGTTTACTTCCATAAAATGCTATAAAACAACTGAAGATTAAGGAATATGGCACATATGTAAAGCCAAATTTGCCTATTTAGTACCAAAGGTAAAGAGCACATTGTAAAAATGTTCTCAAAATGTTCCAAACACATCTGCTTACACTGCAGAAATAAATACTTCGATACATCTACCAACCACCATTAAGAAAAAAGTTAATAACTAACAGACCTGAGACAGGTAAAATGTGTGGGACTAGACACTGCTGTAATGTAACAATAATAATAATAATAATAATAATAATAAAGCAGCTGTCCAAATGATCAGTGTGAATCATTTTTGAAGAAATGGAGTGAAAATGACTTGTGATGAAGGACAAATGGAGGGTAAGACAAGTCTAGCACAAATATGTCATTTTAAAGTAGTTTGTGGGTTGAGCCAAGGTGACTGGGGAAAATAGGACTCTGTTTTGGTACAGTGAACCAACTCAGCTGTTTCTTATTTCCTTTGGAGGGGTGTTATGTGATTAAACTAAAGCAAAGGCTGAGACTCCCAAACTAAATTTGTCTCAATCTACATAAAAACAACAGCGCAATCTGTTGTTCCCCAATTATTCAACTGACAATAAATCATACACTTGTAGACCATGTGATTTCACATGGTCTGACGTAATGAGGTAACTTGTTTTGTACTCACCCACAACTCCAAACATCAATGGCTGGAGAATATCTCTCCTCTCCCAGCAGAAGCTCAGGGGGACG
Source organism: Hemichromis elongatus (assembly GCA_015108515.1). NCBI lineage: Eukaryota > Metazoa > Chordata > Actinopteri > Cichliformes > Cichlidae > Hemichromis > Hemichromis elongatus. The sequence continues at coordinate 10,329 of VUQR01010911.1, read as the reverse complement.
ATACCATAGTGTGATTACTTTATTAGTGTATGGCCGACTGAGAGCAAGGAAAGAGAGAGAGAGATGGGAGTCAGCAGAGTCATACTGGACATATGTCCCCAAGTGACAAATCAGAATCATTTTAGCTCCAAGTAACTGTATTGTTCCTGAAACACAGCTCCATCTTGTGGACAGACATTGTAAATCAAAAATTAAAACATCCATTTACTCAGCCACATAAATATTATAATGGCTATAATTAGTAAGTGGAATAAAGCAGATATGGTATATAAAACCCTCTTCGCTTACCTTTCCTCTGAATTGTAAAGACGAGCCAAACCAAAGTCAGCCAGTTTGATCTGACCTCTGCACAAACAAGCACAGATAACATTAAAAAACAAATCAAAAATCTTAGTGTATCTAATCCTAAAACACAACTCAACAAAGTGTCTTCGCTGTAAATATCAACTAATATTGTAAAATACACACTGCTCTTAAAGAAACACCAAATATTATTGGTCCAATTTGGAGGCGCTCAGGTGCAAATGAACCACTTCTAATGTCTTTTTGAAGTCAGCTGTTCAGTAGCAGGGCAATAACTTCATGCAATGTGGTTTTTAAATCCTCCACTTCACAGGAAAACACACATTTTCTTAATTCTCGATAGCTCATTTAAGCCCAGTTTTTTCCAAGCACCCTCGTGGCACATTGGATGTTCAACCGTACTAAGCAACCATCTGTGGGAAGTTGCTATACTCTACTACAGTTATTTGAAGCATTTAGTTAAATCAGTTACTTTGTAATTAGCGTTCCTGCTGACACACTTTTGAACCCTTGCTGCCTGACAAATTATAGCAATCATTTGATAGTATTTAGGGAATGTGGCTACATTTAAAGGTGTAAAGATGACATTTCTTAGTGTTTGTTTACATGGGTGGATTAGAAAAAAAATACATAAAATTTAAAATTCACATTTAGTACTTACTACTTAAACACCTGTGACTAGAAACAGCCTAGCTGCTACTGCATTTGACTGCAACTGTCTGCACACAGGACACAACAATACTTTACTTACTTGTTATTTAGCAGTATGTTGGAGCATTTGATGTCTCTGTGCAGGAAGTTGTTTTTGTGGCAGTAGTCCAAGCCCTCCATCAGCTGGCGCATGAAACTGCGGATGTGCTCATGGGAGAACTGGACCAGGCCTGACTCCAGCAGGCCCATCAGATCATGGTCCATGTACTCAAACACCAAGTAAAAAGCTCCTAAAAACAGAACGAGGATGTATTCAGATGTGTTAAAGAGAAATGCACGCGCGCACACATGTCTGAGGGTTCACATAAGTGGGAATGTGGTAAACGGTTAATAGCTATTCAGGTAAATTTAACCAGACTTCTTTAAAAGGGAAGTTAATGTACTGAAATGTGCTATGTCACAACTGCATTGCCAGCTACAATGCTACAAGTTAACCTTCACATAGCCCAGAAAGCTTTAGCAGCACACTTATCTCTGGATTGAAACATTAAAGAACTGTTCAAGTTAACAGTGACCACAGCAAACACAACCAGATGTATTTCATTGGCTTTACATTATCAAGTTTTTTGTTTGTTTGTTTTTTATCCACAATAGCAGTGTTTGGCTTCCATTTATACAAGCAGTGGGGCTGGGTACACCCTGGATAGGTCGCCACCCAATCGCAGGGCAACACAGACAGACACAGACAACGGTTCACACTCCCATTCTCACCAATTAACCGAACCTGACTAAGTGACGGTAGAGAACCAAGAGAGAACCCAAATGCAACCATAAATATATAACTTGTCATAGAAACAATAAATAATGTTTTTGTATCAAAAAAGATGTGTTTTTAAAACAGTGTATTCTATGAATGTCCCCTTTTCTTATAATTTTCAGCTCTCATTTTTGTGTGTTATTATCTGCTGGCCTGAGGTATGTGTCTGCACATTTTCAGACATGTTGCAGTTTCAGGTCTGACTCCCTTAGTGCTGTCACAGCTGCTAAAAGATATTTCAGTGACAAAAAGAACTGCTGTTTCATATAGCATGCCCATCATTACTTTCCTGGTACATGCCTGTAGTCTGCCAATTAGGTGGAATCTACACATCATTTAAATGGCATCTTGGGGTTCAGTTGTTTAATGTTCATGAAAAGTGTGACACCAGCACAGCCTATAACTATTTATACTCTTAGTTAAACTGCCCTCAACTAGTTTACAACCAGTTTTCTAAAATTAAAGGGATCATGTGCCAGTAATAATAACACCACTTTTCTTGCACTACCATTTGCAAGACTACAGCAAACTTGAGCTGTCTCTAAATTACTGCATACATTGAATGACATGCTCAATTCAAGCAGTGAAAATCACACATATACCTAGCTCGACCACACGACTGATAAAAACAGTTTAATTCTAGATTAAGTAAAAATGTATTACTAAACTCATTTATTAATGAGTTTAGTAATACAAGTCACTACTGCCATCTCTGTGACATTAATTAATGACACTAAAAACAAGATACATTGAAGAATTTCTTTCTAAGGGGATGCCTTCTCCCACATTCCCCTGCATTTAAAACAAACACTCCTCCCTAACTTCTCATCATCCCTTCTTGCCTGCTTATACCCCAACTGAAAGAAAGGTTTTTTTGACCCCCTTACCTTTATCCTTTTTAAAGTCAAGTGCATCCTGCTTGTCAGTGACAATTTCCTTCATGTTGACAACACTACGGTGTTTGAGCTGCCGCAAGATCTTAATCTCTCTGATGGCTGTGATGGGGAAGCCCTCTTTTTCATTGTCCAAACGCACTTTCTTTAAAGCCACCAGTTCACCTAGCACATTTGGAGAATACACGTGGATTTTAGAGAGACAGCCTTTTTATTTTTAACTTTTTTTTTTATGGAAAGCATACTAGTAAAGAGATTTCACTCACCAGTGTCTTTGTCCTTGGCCTTGTACACTTGGCCATAGGTGCCTTCCCCTATGATCCCAATTATATCAAATTTATCTACACACCGTTTGCCCCAGTCACTTTGGGTATGTTTGCGCTCACCATATCGCGGGCAGCAAATCCTGGAAAACACAAACAAGAAAAGCAGCCAAGATGTCATGTGTGATTATCAAAAGGAAAACTTTAAGTGGGTGAGTATAAAAGAAAGACACTGACTTTGGTCTCTTCTTAAGGGCTGTCTGGGGTAAGAGAGGAGGCTGGCGGACAGGTAACTGTGGGGGTGAAGAGTCCCCTCCAAGCAAGGTGGGCGGTAAAGGAAGGTCAATGATAGAAGGCCGGTTGCGACCTTCTTTATCCTTTCTTGATGGCCTCTGAGGAGGAGTGGATTTCTTTGGGCTGATAAAGCAAGATTTAAAAAAAAAAGAAGTTTAAGTCAAAACCAGGAACACATTTTAAAAAGTTGTATGCAACGTTTCCATGCTGATGTAACAACCAACACACATTCAGATTAGAACTACCGAGTGTTCAGTTACAATAAAGTGTACATATCATGATTTAAACTAAAGAGGGAAAGTAATGTTCACCTTCAACTAAGTGTGCCATTTTTGTTTTTTGTAGGATGGTAATTGACATATTTAAAGCACCAAAGTGCAAACATAGCATTTATTCATAAAAGGTTTTCATATTCTGTGATGTCTTGAAATTACTTAATTTTTGTCAAAATGACTCATGAAAAACAAAATGGAATGTCTTGAATGGTGTCTTGAATACATCCTGATGTACATACAAATCACAGACAAATGACGCCATAAGTCCAAGTATAACAGCTGTAACCTCATACAACAGATTAGTAGGCACTAAGCTTATTGAGCAGTGTGCTTGTTGAGGAATTCCTCACCTGTCCTGAGCATTTCCCAGCAGTGCAGGTGGTAGAGGCAGGGGAGGAAGAGTCGAAGTCTTGTGGAGTGGGGTCTGACGAACAGGGCTGCGAGCAGGAACTGACGCTGGTGATTTAGCCTGTGATACGGTGGAGGGTGTAGGAGGCTGAATATTTGTTTCTGCCTGAGGTGGTGGTGGAACCTGTGTGGCTGGATTGGTTGGCGCTGGAGAAGAGGGCTGTGGAGGAGGCGGCGGTGGCGGCGGTGCGGGAGAGTTGTTTGAAGAGGAAGTTAGAGTTGCAGTCATCTGCTCATCAGCACTGGGAACATCATGGGATAACTGCTGGGTTGGTGGGGGCTGAGGTTCTGATGCTGCTACTGCTGTTGCATCTTTTTCTGGCTGTAGCGCTTCAGCTTTAGCAGGCCGTGAGGATGAGGAGCTTGAAGGTTTCTGAGCTGTCGGAAGTGGAGAAGCGCCACCACTAGCACGAGCAGCCGCCTCAAGAGCCAGGCGTTCCTTCTTCCTGCGACTCAACTCTGCACCCAAGCTGGAATTCAGGGGCAGACGTGACGAAGGAGGGGAGCGGCTAGCTGGCCGGCTACTGTGGGAAATGCTCCCTGTTCCAGCAGAGGAGGTGTGTCTCTTACCGCGAGAACGAGAGGAGGACCGGCGAGATGAAGAGTAGTGCAGAGGGGAGCGACTCCTGGAGCGGCCAGAGCGTCTAAAATAAAAAGTACATTTTTAAGATCATTTATATATTAAGAAGGAGAATAACAGCCGAATGTGATGCGTGATATATCTGATTCAGAAAGACTACTGATCCATGGCTAAATAAGATGGTCTCCAATCACATTATAATGAAAGCAAAACCATGTGGGACAAGTAAAACTAAAATGATTAATGACTAATGATTCTTTTAAACATGGCCGACTGGATCTATTTTTGTTGTCTAAAGTAATATACTGGGCTAGTTAATTAAGAGCCTTCCAGTTTCAAAAACATGCCATGGCTACATAATGGTGAAATTTTGAAAACCATAATACACATAAAAGAAAATCTGTTATCTTCTCTATAAAAGAATGTGAGACACTCCTAAAACTATGTCTTTAAAAAAAAAAAAAAAAATCAGTGGCAAGTATGTACTCTATGGTTCAAAGGTAATTACGAAGAAATACTTATGGCCACAGAGCTGGGTTGTAGTGCCTTAAGCTTCTGTTTTTGCATTGAAATGACAGCTCAAGGTAAACGCTGTTTTCAAATACATGTATTCCCTATCTCCATCCTGTAATTTTCTCACTCTCAAGCTTTTGTCTGTTATGTATGGTAAATTTCAACTTCAACACAGATATCAATTAGCTGAAGCGAAAGCCCTCTCCAAATTCAACATATTTATCTACCCTCAAACTTAAAATGCATGTAAAGTAGGATCATAAAAGATGAAGGTCTTAGGAATATGCAAAACCTCTATTAAAGGTTGCTTAACGAGTAAATGCCTCTAGAACATAATCTCCAATAGATTTTAAGGGTAAAGTACAGCATATACTCACCGAGACATGGGACTCGTACTGGAGGACCTGCGGTTACCATAGGGGCTGATGGAGCGTCTCCTTGAGTAAGGGCTGCTGTCCCTCTCAAAGCTGGAGGACCTGTGTCTGCTGCCGTAGGGGCTGTCTGATCTCTGCCTGCTACGGCGAGACACATCACCATAGGGACTCGGACTTTGCTGGGCCACCCTCCGTCTAGAATAGCTGTCATCCCCTTGATGTCCATACCCACTGCCCAGTGGACTCTCACTGCCGGCCCCTCTTCTGGGACTGGGCGACAATGCAGAGCTGGTGCCCTTTCTCCGTGGGCTACCCCTACTTGAAGACTTCCCTTTCGGGCTTGACTTGTGGCTTTTTGAGGACTTGCGATGGCTTCTATCTGTCCGGCTCCTCTGGGAGGAGCTGCGGCTGGCCTCCCCTCGGCCTTCTCTCCGCTGTTGCCTGTCTTTGCGAGACTTCCCTGAGCGGCTGCTCTCCTTGCTGCGAGATGAGGATGTGGAAGAAGTAGTGCTACCTACACTGGCTGCAGGCGGTGCCTGGGAGGAGAGCATCAGCTCCCCACGTTTGGAGTCACCCTCTGACGGCACCTGGCGTTTAGAAGAGGAGCCTAACGAGGCCTCCTTCTCCTTGCTCTTTCCAGAAGTCACTTTCTCGCGATCTTTACTGCTCTTTTTCTTGTACCCACGTTCTCCATTTCCAGAGTCTCTAACTTTGTTAGTGTCCTTGGACTTTTTTCGTGGGTGTCTGTGCCCCCTGCTCTCTCTATTACCTTCTTCTTCGCCAATATCCCTATCGTAGTCTGGCGAGGGCTCCAGTCGATTCCCCTCCCTCTCAAAAGGCCTGGAGGACGGTGGGTCCGAAAAGGTGTCCGAGTCGGAGCTAATATCGTCGTACTCCACTAGAGGCTTCACCGTGTTGACACCAGGAGGCGCCGTATCGCCGAGGGTAAAATCGTCAGGTGCCGCCAAGGATTCCCGATTATGTTTTGTTGATTTATGCCGTTTGCGTTTTAAAGAAGATGAGGACATTGACGTTTTTAACTGCACCTTGCCGTCCTTGCTCGTCATGTCTCCCGCAGAGGTATGAGTCGGGCCCTGGGTCTGGTGTGCCACACCACCGATGCTAGATTCCGGCTTCCTCTTGGTCCCATGGTGTCGGTCCGACCCAGGCATCCCTCACGTCGGCGTCGGGGCCTCTTCTGCGACTTGGACTCGTTGATCCAGGCAACTCATTCACAGGAGACCAGTAGCAACTCCAAATGTCAAAACAAGTGTTACTAAGCAGAATCAGGACAAGAAAATACAAAAATAAACACACCAGGCCGCTTACGTCCACTTCTCCTCAATGCTAATTCATTCCATTGAGATCACCAGCATACTTCGTCAAAGCAGATACATGCCAAGTTGGTTTTCCAGTGCTGTGAAGTTTGTACTTTCAGTTAATCAGCGAATGAAAAAGACTCCAACCAAATATCGGATCATTGTGGTGTCGTCTTCGTCTCAGTTTAGCTAGCACGGCTAGCTAAAGCTCGGCAGCTAGCGAGCTGACTCGTAAAAAAGAAAAAAGTCCCTTTGTGAAAGCTGTCCTTGTCCGGTGCCAAGTTAAGTAAAGGTGTTTTTATTCCACAGAATACGGTCTTAGCATTCAGAAACAAGCAAATGCCTTCATTAAAAGACGCTCGTTTCTCCAACAAAATGAAAACTTGACCCGGTTGGTACTGTTTACATGTTCCCTTTAATGTAAGTTTTATCCCCTATAAATTCAATATTGATAAGAAATTATAATATTTTCGTGTGCAGTAGATGTTCCAGTTTATTATCAATGGCTCTGGAAATCAACCAGGCCTATATTTAGGGCGATGCTGGTGGATTTAATATCATCCACAGCCCTAGCTTAAGGAGACTACAAACGCCATTATGGCTCCTGTAACTAGCAACTTCTGCGCACAGCGGATTGAACCGGAAGACGGAGCACTGCCAATCTTACCGTATCCGAGCAACTTCCTATCACCGCAAAGATCCCGCCCACCGTCCTCATGGCGGCGCGACAGAGACCTAAAATGAAGAGATATGTACTAATTTGCAAAAGTACGTTTTTAAAAACTTGCCAAGTTTCAGATGACACATTTAAATCAGCACACACGTTAGATGTAAGGCTCATGATGGGATTTTAAATGTTGAGCTTGTTGGAACAGAAAAGGAAGCCACTGGGGCAAAGTCTTATTATCAACAGGCAGCAGGCAATTGCCTCTGGGTCCTGAAAGCTTCAACATATTTAACCTACCACTAAGTTACATCGACTAACATAGAAAAGGCTTTTTAATAAGTTCTACTTCACAACATAGGTGGGCGCCTTTCAAAATGTAGCAGTCTTTTATCATGATACTCCAGAGAAATCGAGAAATCCACGTTTAAGTAATTCTCTAGTAAAAAAACAAAAAAAAACAACAACAACAAAAGACAAAGAAAACAAAGAGAAGCTGTTAGATTGCAAAGTGTTTAGGAGAAATTAGCCAAAGCTTGTCTCCATAATAGTACTTTACATATAAGCAGATGGATCACCATCCAGCATATTGGTAAGATAAATAGAAATCTACATGTATTTAACAATACAACAATCACACAATGGTCACTTGGAAGGCAGTAAATGAACTAAAGCTGCCATAAAAGAAAAACAGCATATGTTCTTGCTTTTGTATGTCTTTCTGATAAAAAATACAAACTATTTCAAGCTATACATACACAAAGACAAAGTTCCTGTTGTTGGTCCCCCTGATGACCTCCCTTTCTTCACTCTATCTGTTGCACTTGTTCATAGTCCTGCTACTGGAGGAGTGTTAAAACAATAATTAATGCAAAAGTACGACTGAGAGAGCTTTTTTGGGAAAAGCATACTTTTTGGATGTGCCCTCAAAATGATTGAATATTATGTTATTTATCTAAAAATAAAATAAAATAAAATAATGAAGGCTAGCAGTATTCTGTGTGAAGGTACCCTAGCTGTTTCAATTAGACCCAGGTGGGCACTCAGCTGGATCTCAGACATGACGAGACAAGGGAACAAGCAGACACGATACACATGGACAGAGATTTTCAAAGTAAAAAAGGAAAACAGGTATGCACAGACATGAGTTTGACACAGGACATCACCACAGGGAGAGAACCAATGACTGTAGAAAACAGTCATTGGAGAGAAAACACAGGCAGACAGAGGGAGCACAGAACCAAAAGCCTGGGAACTAAAGTCAAACTCAAAAGTGCAAACAGAATAAACTAGCTTACAATATCAAGTCAATGAAAAAACACAAAACGCTGGGTCAATGACCCAGCACTATGACAACTGACCTGCCTAATGTACTACAAAACACATGTACATATATTTCTGGATCCCTGGGACCTCAGTGGCTTTAAATAAAATGTTTTTTGGGAAGTCAGTATTGTGATTTTCTGCAGTTTTATTCACATTTATTTAATAAAACATTTTTCTAGTGAAATGATAAATTAAGATAACCATTATTAGTCCTACTCGTGGGGAATTTGTTTTGTTACAGCAGAAAGTTGACAGTGCAAAGTTGCAGTAGCAAAAATTAAGAAAAAACACTGGATAGCATAAGATAATACCCAGTAAAAAATGGAATGTCAATATTTCTATTTTAACAGTATTTACAACTCTATGAGGAGTAAACCAGCTCTAACATCAGAGTTAAAAGTCAGTGTAAAGTCCTTTAGACACGCAGTGTAGACTTAACTCCAGTGTTGATTAATACCAGTCTGCAGGCCTGCGCGTTTTCAGAGATCTGACGCACATGAAATTGTTTCCGGAGAGTTTCCACAGTCAGATAAGTGGAGTTAACATTCCCATACTGGTAACATTGTTTACAAGGTATTTTAAAACTGAATCGCTCTTTATATTTTCACTGATATTGAGTGAGGACATGTAAGCAGCATTTACACATAGCTTTAATGATATTGTCGAGTAGCTACATGCTAACAGTTGCTAAAAGTTCAGTTGTCATTATCTTCTCACTGAGTAAATATGAACCTAAAACATGTTAAATATGTATTTCTTCTAAATGCTGCAGAGATAATATCATTGTCGCACGTCTAATGGCACAGGTTTAACAACTAAATTACCGTTTATAAGTAGGCTAATAATCGCTAATTAGCTTCCATAAGCGAACGAACTTTCAGAAAAAGTGGGTAACATTACCATAAAGTTAACTCTACTGCTTTATATTCTTTAAAGCAAATGCCAAAGGCATACATCAATTTAGAGTTTCACTCATTATTTAGGAAGTAATATGTATTTTGTGTAAATTCATTAATAGCAATTTTAATGATATCTTAATGTATTTCAAGTATGACTTGTGTAGGAGCCATATGAGTTGTTTCTTTTTTCTGGGATTAAGAGGGTTGCTTTTAGTGATGTTCAAATCGTGAACGAATCGTTCAATACTCGAGAATCACTTTACTGACTTGTGAATCATGATTCACAAGCGCAACTGACTCACTGACTCATCCCTGTTGCTGTTAGCAAACTAATTCCATTAGTAGAAATATATCTAGCTTATAATTAAAATTGGGGGAAATAAAACAACAGCCAGTTTCTTAACAAAAACATTTCTGTTCTAAACTGGAAGAAAAAACCCTGAGCAGAAACCTCACATCAAGACAATAGCTCCTCGGTTCACAGTAGCATCGTTCAGCTAACATGCTAACAGCACATTTGAGCTACTCACCCCAAGCGAATCACTCAGGACTCACCCCCTCCCTTGCTGTGCTGAATTGTAGCATAAGCGAATCACTCACTCGACTCATCCCCTCCCTCCTGGCTCACAGCTCAAACGAGTTGAACGAATCACTCTCTCGACTCACCCCCTCCCTCCTGGCTCACAGCTCAAACGAGTTGAACGAATCACTCACTCGCTCACCCCCCCCCCCCCCCCCCACAACCCCAAA
>VUQR01010910.1:27245-38004 GCA_015108515.1 Hemichromis elongatus | reverse complement strand
GCATTAAGCACATTCCTTTCAGGGTCAATACCTGTTTCAAAATCATATGATTTATGATCTGTATCATCAAGCATTATACATAATTTTTCTAAAACTATCTATTGACCTCAAAAAAGATATTTTCAGCGGCCAAACACAGTGACCTGAGCATCATTTATTTAAGATGTTAAGTATTCTGAGTAAGTACAATAAAATAAGAGGGACACCCCAATGTCAACCATATGCATTTAATTTTGTGTTAGGTACTAGTTTAATTATAAAATTTAGCTATTTGTATGTATTACTGCTGTTTTTGTTGTATTTTGTAATGTATTATTTAATTTAATTAGAGTAGTTAGTGTTCTGGAGCAACTGTGACCACATAGTTTTCTCTGGGAAACATTATTCTGATTGTGATTCAATGAGAATCTCAGTGAGATCAGCAGAGCAAGGGGCACACGAAGGTGCAGACATTATAACAAAAAATAAGAAGGACAGAATTATTTATGCACAATGGAAACACCGGGGGGACAAGATACAGGTTAAGACAATCAGGACAATAACAATGTAGGAAGTAAAACTAACACATGAAGAAAAACCAAGCTTAAGAAATAACCAAAAGACAAAATGCTAACTGGAGAAATGAAGGCTCACACTAAACACGTAGACAGAGACGAAGGAAGTCGGAGGACAAATGCATTAGCATTAAAGGATGAGGCAAAGGAAAGAACTGAGAGGGGGAAACACGGAAGACACTAAGCACAAATAGTAAACTCAAAGTAGAAACGGAAATTTAAACAGAAACCCAGCTAACTGGGCATCCAAAAAAACTCCATGAAAACCAGAGAAGAAACCTAAGTTAAATACGATAATAATGTTAAAGTTCATTGTACTGCAATAGCAGCAGAAACATGAAGCAGAACACAGGATTGCAAAAAGACAGCTTATTACTATGAAACTATGAAGTAAAAATAGAAATAAAGGATCGTGTAGTATCACAAAAATCAAACTCACCTTTAGACTAAAAAATCAAAACACAGTGGGCTCAGAGGGTGAGCACGCAATGATATGCCTTATGACCGGAGAGCAGTAGGACTGGGTTCAAATCCAACCTTTAGCCGACAGGGTTTCCCTCTCTCTTTCTCCCCGTTTTACTGACTATTTACAGTCTCTATCCAATAAAGGCAAAAAAATAAATAAATAAATAAATAAAGACTTAATATGTACCTGGGGAGGATGTGTTTTTTTCTTACTCTCTGTATTGGGTCATTGACACCACCTTTTGCCCTTGAGTTGCTATCCATAACACTGTCTTAAATAGCAATCAGTAGACATTTATGACATAATAGTGATATTCTGTTATCTCCATTTCTCTCAGTTTCTCAACTTTGCCTTGGTGCCTCTGTACGTGCGGACCACCTTCACTGGCTGCTGTGCCTTCATCTGGGCCACTTTCTTGTGTTTCTCACGTCAAACCGGTGACGGCACAGCTGGTGCTGCGCTGGCGTGGATGTTCTCTCATAAAGACGATGATGCTGAATACACTAATGAAAAAGCAGACTCGGAGAACAAGGTGGATGTTCCCAGCAAAGGGACAACACCACGTAAACCCACACAGTAGCAAAATCAGTCGTTTTTATGGAAGGCGACAAAACGTCGGCTGGACCAGTGGACTGCCGTCTAACTCTGCTGATGTTACACTAACACTGCTAAGGTCACAGGTCCAAGACTCGGTGAGATAAGACTGAAGGTACTGAAAATAACCTCCAGCATCTTGAATGTATATGGAGTATATTTTAATTATTTATGCAGTATAGCAGCTCTGTGGGAAAACATTTGGATCTATTATCCTTCCACACCACAGCGACTATGACCATCGGCTCTTTTGTTCATTTTTAGTAATGCCATCTTGTATTCCACAAGTGAGGTCCTTTTCGTTTTTAACTTGATTTGTTTGATTTGCATCAAAGTGAAAATCTCAATAGTGCGCAAATGATTTCCACCATGTGGACCGGCAGCTGATTTACTAGCTTAGAATTTTAATTAATGATGATTCGAGTTGCATTTTAAACATTTAAATCGCAGGTTAACCTTTCACCTCTGGCTAAAAGAGTGCCTGATCGCTAAGAAATACCCCAAACGTTTCCAGTTTACATTTAAGTACATGATGTACCGAGTACAGACATACCCGGGTACCAGTTAGGATTGCCACAATGTATGATTTTTACCTCGCATGATTTTCATGGTCAAAATAATTCACTGATATTATTGTAAAATCTATAAAAAACATAAACAATAATAAAACTCAAGCTACAAGAAAGTACGAATAGCTGTACAAACATAAACTACAAAATTATCATAATTGCAGTTTTAATGACCGTTATTATGAATACACATCTATCGTGACACCTCTAGTACCAACAATATGTGATATTGTTTTTACATTAGCATTATCAATTTATAGGTAGGTCATTTTTACATAAGAACCCTAATGAACTGAGTGCACAGTCTGAATCCATTCGAGCACAAGAAAAATGTAATGAACACTAAAACAGATCTGAAAATACAGTTTTGATTTGCACATTTTCAGCCATCTTCATTTCACTATTTAGTATACAGTACTGAGAAAGTTAAAGGTTATGCTGTGTTGGTCTAATAATAACTAGGAAAGCTTGTGTCAAACATCCATTTACTTGAAAGGAAGAAATGTTGCCTGCCTGTTTTTGTAACCTTTGTTAATATTATACAATCACATTGGCTCAACCATCTCTATAAATATTACTTTATAGATACTTTATAGAACTTGCCTGCATTAAAATTTTTTAAATCAGACGCTTCTGGCCTTTATAAAAAGAGTGCAGCCAGAGTACAGCAGTTTGTTATGTTATATATAGACTTTAAGGGCATACTTCTCTTTTCTCTTTCACACAGTTAATTAACTTTTTCTTTCTGTTTCTGCTTTTTTGGTTCATTTGTGATTATGCATTCATTCTGAGTTATAGGCTTGTGTGTGCAGGGTGTGTGGCTATAATATTTCATCTGTCTCATAAGACTAAATTAGTGCTGTTAATAACATATTAATATATAAAGCATTGCTTTATCTGAGGTGAATAAAAACATTTTCATCACAACTGTATCTTTTAGCAGAGATTCTTTAAATTGCATCCTTATCAAAGTGTATGTTTCTTAATAATAACTTACTATTTCCTGACTATAAGTGTGCTGATACCCTGGAGCCAAAATGTCCAAGAAATGAATATTTCTTTTCTTTATCTGTATGCTGTTTTTCCACAGTCTACAACTTCTGTTTTTACTGTTTTTATTGTCACAGAGAACAAATAGCTGCTGGTGACTGTGAAAACTCATCTAATTACATCTGCGTTACATGCACTAATTGCTGAATATATAGTAATAATATTTATTGTTGAATAAATTGAAAAAATGTCATTAATTTATTGTTGGATTTTTTTTCTTTTTACTGAGCACAGTGAGTACACCGTTGTAGCTACACAAAAGAAATGGACATTAATGAGCTTGTTCTTGTACCTACAACAGAACAATGGTCAATAGCCTCACAGTTTTCTTCACAAGACGTGCTTTTTGTTTGTTTTGGCTTGAGATCAAGAGGAAAATCCCTCCTATGGATTACCTGCCATTTAGATGGACTACGTGTGTTTTGAGAATATGTCAATCACAGCTCGTATATAAAGCACTTTCCGCTCATAGTTTAACTCTGAAGCCTTTGTTTGTACTCACTTTTCCAAGTATACAATAAATGAAGCTTCCTTGTTTTTTTCCATTAAAGGGATATCTAAATTTGTAACAGGTTTTTCAAATAGACGTTTGTCTGATTTTTCATAAAGCAACATGACCCAGTGTGTGAAAACACCTGCTTATCAACCTTTGTCAGTTTTATCTGCATGTGACTCAAAGAAAAGCCTGAGGTGCACTTCAGAGACAAGCTGTTGAAGCGCACTCACCGGACACAGTATAATATTACATTATTAACTTGTAATACAGTGAATACAATCATCAAAAACATTAATGTTTACTAAAAAGTATGAAAATTAGTGGGCCTATTGTTTTCAGATAACGTATCCCTGAACTTGGGAAACGGATTTATTACAACAGTTAACCACTAAGTTCATTCTAACCAGTAACAAAGTAGCTAAAAAACGTAGAGTAATAAAAATATTTCAATAAAATGGCAGTGTTGTTCATTTATGTATTATTAGTGTGTGTTCACTTCTGTTCAGCAGAAAACCTTGGATTAGTAGAAGAAGTAATATCAATACATTTGTATATATATAATTTTATACATATATGAAAATTTTTAATACATAAATTAAGCATAGTTAAATATTTAGGTTAGGTTGTGTTTTTTATTTTTTTAATTTATTTTTCCCTTTTCTCTCAATGCGTTCTGGGTGCTAGTGGGTGTCTCCCAAGCCTTTACATTCCTGGCCGCACTGCGCATGCTCTCTACATCCTCTCCATCCACACGTCGAAGGACTTGAAACCTCGAATAAAGATGCTCAACGTCTCGGGTCGCTGGAGCCTTGTCACCGGGTGAAATTTGACTTATCTGAAGGGTCGCACACACTCAAGAGACGAGACGCAGAAGGACGACATTGTTTCTCGGTTTCGGCGCGCGTGCACTCCACCGACATGGAACTAAAGAAATCTATATCGGACACCGAGCGCGCGCTCAGGAGCTACGGAGCCGTGTCGGAAACGGCGTGGACTACGGACAAAGGTGAGCCTCGTCAACGAAAAAACATTAAAATAAAAGGCAATAAAGACAAAAACGGGAGGTGCGTGGCGGGAAACGGGCGACTGTGGTCTCAGCTTTTCTTCAGCGTACGTCTCGCTGTCAGGATGCCCAGTCAGCACTTAGAGTTTAAATGGTTAAAGCGTGAGTCACAAAAGGTTTGGGATGGGATCGATAGCGCTGCCTTGGTATTACTTCCCTTATGTGCAAACCGTGTGTAGCATATTGCGCCCTTTGTTAATGAATTTTAACCACTAAATGTCTCGGACATTTGCGAACTTGTGGTTATTTGATTGTGAGCTGATAAGCATGCAGCAGGAGCACCAGCTCTAAGTGATCATCCTGCTCCTCTGCTCTAATCAGTGTACGTATATCTATGGGAAAGGGCTCAAGAGTCTATTCCCCACTTTCAGTGAGTATTTATAGGATTCAATTTGCGCAGCTGTGTTGGTGAAATTCACAAGTATCAATAATAAAATATGACAACTGTACAAATTAAAGCTTCACGTGTTACAATAGAGCATAAGCTGCAAAAACATACTAAACTCAACGTCACACGATCTTATTTGTTCTATTCAAGGCTGCTTATAAAATGCACACTCTCTCATGTATTAAGTAGTATCTAAAGTAGCTCACAGCTCTGTCTCCTCATCAGATTGCTTTTTTTTTTCTTAAGAAACTGATGAAAATATATTCCATTTAAAGTAATATGAAAAAAGAGGAAAATCCTTCCCATAGAAAATCTGAATCAATAAAATATTTGCCTGGCATTCATGGTTGTTAGGTGATTGATTAATCTATTTTTATTTCACACGCCTAATGGATTCATCTGTAGTCAATACCACGGATGTTAGATGATACAATGAAATGGTTGTTTAGTTTTAATGCTGATTTGGATTTGTGCCTGTGGCAATATTAATGCACTGTCATGATTAATGAAATCATTCAAACACAAAGCCTCGGGATGGGCATAAAGCAGCAAGAACAGAGTTTGTTGACATCGTCTTTCTGTTATTTTGTTCCATTCCTGTGTGATAAAAAGCGTTTGAGTGACGTAGATGAATGACGAGGCTACAGAAATATAAGAGATTTGACTTCAGAAGTGTCCCTCCTGATTCCAGTCATCAGAATCACGGGGGAGTAGTATGTGAAGAAACTTCCAGATTAAGTCTGAGAAGAAAATGCAGAGGATATTTTTAGAAACAGATCCAGCCATTGCTCTCTCGCTCTCTCGTTCTCTTTCTGCTACAAAGACAAACATACAGGCAGAAAAACAACACAGAGGTACAACAAAGGCAGCTCCCTGCAGGTTTGTGTCCATCTATTAGGCAATACTACACGTGTTTGCCTTGCACTTTCTATTTTGTGCCCAGCATCGGTTTTGTTTCTTCTTCTTTTTTTTCCCATTGGAGGGGGGTGTGGTCCAGCAGCAGTGTGTACAGTGTGACTGCAGCGTGTGTTAGGGGGTGTCTGCATTGAATGTCATACAGGCACTGACATTTCCCTGTTGTCAAGCCCCATGTGGCTGCTGCGGTACATGCGATCCTGACTCTCAGGGTTGTTTCGGCCTCATTAAGTCGTAATCCTGAAGTACACCAATGATCCAGTTTGTTTTAATGAAACTGGGGTAATTCAGGTGTGGTTTACTTTGGCTGGCAATGTGAGGAGCAAAACTGCACTGGGATTTTGTTGTTAACCTTACTTGTCTCTGAGGAAAGCGCCACTTTAATTATATTAGCATTTAATTACTTATAGTGTTTTTATTGCTCAGTAGGTGTTAGCAGCTTGTTGGGATCAGAGAGAGCTGTTAAGACATTATTGAGCTGGCACTTTGCCACTTTTAATGATCTGGTCAGGACCTAATGCAGCTCGGTGTTATTGATGATGAACACGTGGCTGCAAGCGAGACAGAAGAACGTGCGAGGAAGACGCAAGAAAGAGGGAAAAAAAAAGAGGAGATGCAGGAAACGCGTCTAAAACTTTAGTTTGTATCTCGCTGATACAAACTTTGATTTTGCAACTGCGTCTTTTGTCAATAAACGTGCCAGATGGCGATTCAACATCAGCAAGGCACAAACAAAGTGCGCCCTCCTGTGCAGACTGTCTGCTGTGGTGAGTCAGCTCCATCCTCAGCAAGCATCCATGAAAAGTGCCACAGACGCAGACTGCAGTTTGTGTTGCTGCAGGAGAACGGAGGGCTGATCCCGGCCCTCTAATATTACAGTACACACTTTGAATAAATCATGCGTCAGAGTGTGTTATAGACGCCAGTTACTGTTTAATCGGGTGTATTATGATGTGGCATTTGTAGACTGGACATTATGTCCTGTTGTTCTGGCATCACTTCACAGCCTGAGTGGGAAGAAGGAATGACAGACACTTGGAATACTTGTAATTTCCATATGGAGAAGTGAGTATTTATATGAGTAAAGTACACTATATAATTGTGTCTTTTGAGATAATTTTAATCAATAGTGTTTTTATCATAATAATGCTTTTATGTAATTTCCAGCTCAATACGTTTATTCATCCATTCTACTAAAGTAGCTTTGCATAATTAGCAGTACAAAAAAATCTTTATTTACTTGACATTTAGCTCCCCTTTATCCAGGTACAACACTTCCCATAATGCAACTTTGTAAAGTTCATAATTGGTCCCTTTGTCGAAGGCTTGGATGACCCAGGCTTTCTCTTCTGAGGAGGAAATGAGCACACCACTGTGCTAAACACTTTCACACACATGGAACATAGAAAGGTTTTTCATATTGGCTGGCTTTATGCTGCTGTTTGTATGCTCAGCCGCTTCATCGGGTGTTGCGGCATTTTTGTGGTCGGTGCCCCGATGAGTGCAGTAAGTGGTTTGTCTGTATAGTAGCTGCATGTTATTGGCAGAGATGGAGTGTGAGGTCAGTTCCAGCTTGGGAAGAAATCGGCAAGAAGCCACAGCTGGTCATCGGGAGCTTTCAGTAAGAAAATCTGTAATTTATGCCTGAAGCACTGCTGTGATTTGAAACCTCAGATCACCTCACTCAATTACCCACGCTGCTTTCTCTCCAAGTATCATGCTCTTGGGTGCAGTGATATGACATGTCACACCGAGATGGGGTGAGAAGTGAGTTTGCCAAGAAACCGACGCTGTGAGAACGTTTTCAAGGATGAAACGAAGAAGTGATGAACTTTGCAACGCACATGTGACATCAAATCAAAGGAATGAGGAATTTACAATTTAGAGCTTTAATTAGATGCGGCCACTGGAAGTAGGCCATGTGTAGTACGTATTCTCTGTAATTTAAACCAGGCAGGCACGGTTGAACTGTGAATGAGTGTCCAGAGTGAATAAAAATATGGTTGAAGCATGCCTAGATCAGGGCACTTCTTGTAGGCCTGTCGTCCTTTATTGCATTGTTCTTCCTCTATTTATCTTCCCTCCCTCTTGCTCTCAGGTCACTCAGATGTGTCGATGGCAGAGAGCACGATGTCTCCAGAGGAGATCGAGGTGGAGATGGCTCGTATCCAACGCCTACGAGAAGTCCTGGTGCGCAGAGAGTCAGAGCTGCGCTTCATGTGAGTGTCTGTTTTTTCTGAGACCAGAGGTTCCCCCCGTTTTTTTTTCGAGGTAACTTTTTTTCTTGATGCAACACAAAGGCATTCGTGTTACTTCCTTCACACATACATTAAGCTGGCTGCTCGATATTTAGGGAAGCTGTCGATTTGTCCATTGATTACTCAGAGGGCTGGACATGCATGTAGCTGCTGAAAGAGTCATCACCGATGGACTCACTGGCCTCTGAGCTTAAAGGATTATAGATCACTGCTGAAAAAGAAGTTTTAACAGGATTATATAACCGCTCAGTGTATCTTTTTAAAACTAAAAATGGAAATAAGGTTTTGTTTAATTTTGTGCAAAACTATATGCAAATTTCTCACCAATGAACCATGTATTTTTTTTTGGGGGGGGGGGTCATTGCATATTTAATATCTGCCCAGTTATGGTCGAAGTATCAGATTAAGCTGATAAAGATTTTTAAAAATCCCACACTGTTGCACTGTAATAAAAAGCTCACAAGCCCACTTGCAGGGATTAATTAGGCCACCATGCTGCTTATTGCGATCTCTCTGCTGTCCGTCCTCATGTGCAAGCACAGACACATCGAGTAGCAGATGGCGTGTCAAAGGTTGCTGGAATCTACAAATACCGATGAGAGCGTAAAACACAAAGCAGAGGAGGGAGAAATACAGAGCGAGGGATCTGGGAGGGGAGAAAGGAGAAGGAGGGAGGTGTAAAACACAGCAACAGGGATACATGCAGAGGGAGGAGGAGGAGGAAGGAGGCTGTGGATGAGTCATCGTCCTGATCTATCACAAGGAGAATTAAATCTGTGGTAGCTGTCACTGCTCCACACACACACACACACTCACACCTAGACAGGGATTTAAGGGAATAAGAAGGTAAAATGCCGAGGCCCCAAGGGTGAGACATGAGGGCTGCAGGAAGCACAGAGAGCATGCAGGATTGATTTTTTTTTGTTGTTGTGTGTTTTCCATCGCCACACACTTAACACACTCACTCCTGACGTGTGAGCTTGAGGCTATGAAATCTTAATGACAAGAACAAGAGCAGAGTTTATTCAACAGCATCCAGCTAATAGTGATTATTTAGAGATTAACACTGAAGCTGTTTGCTAATGAATTAATAAGTTCAGTGACAGAAATGAATTGAAATGTGAAAGGGTAATTTATTCTGAATAATAAAAAAACATTCAGAGCGTTTGGTGGTTCGTTTTTAAACTGTTTGGTAACCGAATGTGTTTTGAATGGCTTTTTATATCAAGAGAAGTGATGTGAAGATAGTGTGCTGTACTCGAGGAAATTGTGGCAATCGTTTTTGTGTAGCAGAACGATAAAATGGCAGGTTTGGAAATTGGCAGCTTTTAGAGATAAAGTCAGAAAATTAGTTGCAGAAAGCCAAATTCTTCACCTCATAAAGACTTGATACAAAAACGCTCCGCTTGTTAGATTAGAAAATCCTTCAAACTAATTATCCAGCTCCTCTACATCCGATTTTTTTTTCTTCTGGATTCATTATTACACAGTGTAGATCTGCCTGACATCATGTCGATCAGATAAATATGTCCAAAATGGAAGGGGAAGCAGCTAATAGTATCAGTTTGTCTTTAATCTGATGGAAGCCAGTGCTTTACTTCTATTTCTCCCTTTTATCTTTTCAGGATGGATGACATTCAGCTCTGCAAAGACATCATGAGTTTAAAGCAGGAGCTAAGGCAGATTGTTGCAGTACCAGGTACAATTAACAGTCACTCATGGAAATTCTGCATCAAAATCAGGAGATGAAGAACTCACAGTTGTTCCTCTGTATGCAGAACTGTCCACGCTCCTCGTTTAGACTTGACCAAAAATAGATCTTTTGATAGAAAGGGCTTCTGTTTGCAGCTCACAGGAGGCCTATCGCCTCTGCAAGCATCATACTGATTTATAGGACGTGTCGTTACTATAAACGATGCAGGATAGATTGTAAGTCCCAGGGACACAGTGAAGTTATGAGGGAGAGATAAGCATACACACACACACAAACATCCATGCATCATCACTGATGAGGGAGGTTTTCCAGGCAAAAAGTCAAAAATGAACTTCAGTAAACACTCATTTACTCCCAGCATGTTTTCATCGTGCAAAAACAGAATCAAATATTAGCCTACAGTCACTTCCAACATCGCCTCTATCAGAAATGCAGCGAGAATGTGCTGAAGTGGCTGACTGACGTCAGCTGCATCGCACATAGCAACACAAATGCGTACATGAGGCTATGCATAGAGAGAACCTGGCAACAGCAGGAAAACACGCCTCCTCCGAGCGCATGTACATCATGTGTCAGTGTGTGTCAGTGTGTGCAGGAGGGGCTGGTGTCGTGTTCAAGGACGCACACATGAGGATCAGGACTCAGCACTGACCTGTCAAACGCTGCCTGGATTTTTTTTTTTTTTTTTTTTT
>VUQR01010910.1:5499-27225 GCA_015108515.1 Hemichromis elongatus | reverse complement strand
GGTCCTGGGTTTTTTTTTTTTTTTTTTACCACTTTGACAACCCAGCAAGCAACATATATAAAATAACAGAAACACCCTGACAGTACAATAACACAGTCCAGCATGAGCAGTTTTAATTTAGCCTATGTGAAGGCTAAATTTTTCCCCACAGCTTGAAGGAAGTAAATCCCTGATGGGCATCTGAGTCTTGGCTAGTTTGATGGGGGTTTTTTAAAAAAAAGAATTTTCTTATTTAAATTCTTTGTGTATTTTTGGAAAATATTTGAGAAATTTTCAATTTTTGAGATCCAGATAGACTTAAAAAAAATAATCACTTTTAACATGGGCTGAGACTCACCTCTAACAGAATTACTTCTTTGGGAAACGACAAACAAACAAGACAAACCAAACCAATCAAATAGCCCCCTTTGGAAGAAGTAATTGAAGTACAGCACAAACATAAATCAGATAGAGTAGTAGATAACTAAGTTTTGACAACATTGATCAACATAGAAGGCTGTGCAAGAAAAACTAAAGTGTCTTGAGTTGAGGTATGTTTTATTTTTTTCTAGTTTTAATTCATAGGAGAGAAAATATGTTACTTTCTTATTGCATAAATTATGAATCATCCTCAGAAAATAGGATCCCATTATAATGTCGTGTTCCTTTTATTTTGTCCGCTTGCCACCCAGCCTTCAGTGTCCTGTAAAATCTCACTGACATTCCCTTGTGCCAAAAGTGTTGTGTATGCTGTTATTAAGGGGGTTCTGGTATCCCATTACTCCACTCCAGGACAAAAGGAGTCATGTGACAGACCTAGCTACCTCTCCTGCGCCTGCTCCTCTGACTTTGGATTATGTGTCTAACCCGTGCATCCTTCAGGCTGTCCTGCCCCCTGGGAGCTTCGCTCTGGAGCTGCACTGCTCCATGTTAGAAAAAGCTGGTGTTCACGGTCATTTTTCATCCACTTTTTCTCAAACAGCCTAGATATCGGCATTGCATGGATGTGTCCTTTTCTGTGTGTTTACGTACATCTGATTTGGTCTGTTAGTGTATATTTTTCTGTGCTTTGGAGTGTGAAGGTTAGCTCTTTGAGGCAGGACAGTTCTGATGCTTGCAGATGCTTAATCCTTCAGCCAGCAAAACCAAAAAGGCTTACAAGTATTTGCATAATTGAGTGAGTTCCTTATTTGTTATAAATTATGCATGAGTAAGAATCAACGATCTGTTTTGTGACATGACTCAGTGTTAAAGAGAAGCTGACATTCCTGTAAGGTTGGTCTGTAGACATCAGATGAGTTGCTGCTGCCCGCCTTAATTTCTTCTTTGTTTAACCCCCAGAGAAAGAAAAAACCAAGAAGCACAGGCAGCGTGAAGAGGAACTGATCCTGAAGATCCATAAACTGGTGCAGAAGAGGGATTTTCTGGTCGACGATGCAGAGGTGGAGAGATTAAGGTACAGCCCTCCTAAGCTCTGAGCACAGCTCATATCTAGGGTGACGTCTCTGTGAGCTGACAGTCTGTTTACTCAGATACCCCTAGCTGTTTATTTCTTCATTTGATCATCACAGAAGAGTTGAGAAACAGCAGGAATGAGACTCATTAGAGTAAATGTGAGGCGCGAATGTGAACTTGACTGAAGACGGCGAACGGGGGTCACTTCATCATCACAGCAGTAATAGCTGTGCGTGTGGGAGGGAGGCTGACGGATGACTGTGGCTCTGCATTGTCTGCTCCCCCAGATAACCCACAGAGTGTGACACAGAGATAACGTTCAGATAGGCAAGATAATAGGTTTAAATCACAGCGTGAACAAATGTCAGTGGGACTCAGAAGATTAATTTTGAAACTGTGCCTTCAGATTGTTCTGGGTTACTTTGGTGTCATCACAATTATTTTTTGTGACAGTACCGAGTCACAATCAAAGCGTCTAAAAAGTGGTTATCTTCTGTCAGGATCAATGCCACATGTAGCACTAGATTATGTCCAATTATGTGTTCTCTATAACTTCAGGTACCAGAGCTGCGAACTGTCTTTTAAGAAAGATAAATCTTTAATTTTACACAAACTGCTGGTGTACTGGGATTTTCCTCCTGCAGGCATCTCTAGTGTTTATCGACAATTGACCAAAAAAAGAGAAAATATCCAAAATGCCTTGCTGATAGGCTCATATGAAGGCAACAAGGCAACGGTAATTTAAATAATAACTTGTTACAACACTATGCAGAAGAGCATTTTGAATATACAACACATTGAAGCCGGAAGCAGAATAGCTGCAGCAGCAGAAGACCACACCAGGTGCCACGACTGTCACCTAAGAACGGGAATCTGAGGCTACAGTTTGTTGGTTGTGCTGCTGCTAGTTGTGTAATGATGTGGGGGATATTTTTATACTATTCTGGGTCTATTAGTACTAATAAAGCATGGTTTAAATATTGTTGGTGACGTGATTTCATGAACTTTACTCAAATTATCTTTGCAGTCACCCAATCTCAGTTCAAAAGAACACCCCTGGGGCATGGTAGCATCATGGATGTTTAAAGTTTGTTCAGAGGAAGCATATTGAAACCAAAAATTAGCCAACAAGTGTGTAGAGCAATCTCCTTCTTAATTCCAGCAAGGAGAGATCCTTTGAAAAAACTGAATATACTTTAGTGAGATACACGATTAGGAGTTTATAAAATAAATAAACTCCTAATAATAATAAATAAAAATAAATAAATAAATAATCTTTATTTGTACTTCAATGAGGATGAAAGCGTATTTATAGATCCTGATGACCAAAACCACTCTGAATGTGGAGCAGAGAAGGACAGGAAAACATTTTTATTATGCCTACCTGGCTGCTGTATCCCAGCCAAGAATGTGTTTCCTTTTTTTCCACCTCTTTTTGTCCTAAAACATATTTAAAACTGACCTCCGCCTCAGAGTGAAATTAACAGAAAAAATGATTATTTGTTGCCTTCTTCATCTTTATAGTTTATTGCAGTTCACAGGTTACAAGAGCTCATGACTGCTTTGAAAACAGAAATATTGGATATATAAAATGTGCTTAATAGAGCTTACATTTTATTACTGAACTAAATATAGTTTATTCAGGACCACTGTAGTCAAAGGATTATTATTTCACTGAGCAGTAACTCACGTTTAGCAGCATGGCTCTGTTCTGGGAGAGGTGCTCAAAATCTTCTCGGGGTCTGAACTGTATTTGAAGGATTTTTTTTCTTGGACCAAATACTGGTGGGGTCGATGTATTAAAGTCATGGAAACTTTGGCAGAAATTTTCTTGGCATCTAGGAGGATGAGGTGGTGATTGAGAGGTGAAGGGTTAAACATTGGTAGGTCTGAAAATGAAGATTGACAGGAGGAGCAGCGAGTGGTTGACCTGAAGAGTGTGAGCAAAGAGATAACATGATAAGTACAGTGATGTCAAAAGAGTGAAAGAAGTGATTTTGACAGAGTGGGAAAAATAGGATAGAAAGAGACAGAAACTGTTCATACAGAAAGACAGGAAGGAGCAGATCTGTGTTGAACCGACTCCAAAGCTTCAAAACAAGTAAATATGTTCCACGGGTGTATGTAGGCAGTGAGAGCAGATAACACTGATATGATCATCTCAGACACAATTCTGACTGACCGCGTGGCAGCCAGTTAGATCAAAGTCTGGACAAAGGGAGGGGGGAGGTAAAACCCGTCTTTTATGAAAAACTGCTTGTTTCAGACAGTAGGCTTCACCAAGGCCCGCTATAAGAGGAGGATTATCTTGAGATGTAAAGCATGTGTGCTCACTTTAATAGAGTTCAAGAAGAAAAATGTGGAGCTTGAAATGAACAGACAAAAGATTTTTTTTTTTTTTTAAGTTGGTAGCGTCTCTCAAAACAAAACAAAAAAACCCAGATGTTTAGCTTTGAAATTTAAAAATAATATTTTTAAAATTACCATTAAGGAGGGGCAAAAACTGTGGCGCGGCTATGCTGTCCGGTCACCGACAGTAGCACTGCTTCAGATAAAAGCAGACATCTTCTGAATTTCATTCAGACTAAGATGTGGATGTTTTGTACCTCAGGGAGAAAGAGGAGGACAAAGAGATGGCGGAGTTCCTCAGGCTGAAGCTGATGCCTCTGGAACAGAAGCTCAAAGTCACACAGAGTGAGTGAGAGGTTAAAAATAACTCATGCACACCATCTTAAAGAGACAAGAGCATTGTCTGAGATGATGTCTTTTTTCCCTCTCTCTTTATGACAAGATCCTCCAAAGCCCAAGAGACAAATCCCCGAGCCGCCTCCCAACAAGCCATTCATCACCAAGTCAGGAGCGGCCATCATTAAGGACTGCTGCGGAGCCACCCAGTGTGCTGTAATGTAACTGACCCAAACCTGCTTATGGCCCCGACCCTGTGTCAGACACCACACTTACATCACATGACATGACGTACATCACTTCCTGTTACTCGGAGAGTCACAGTCAACCACGAAACTGTTCAGGTATCAGATTCGTAGCTTAGTTTGCAAGAGGTTGGGAGCTGATCCCTGGTCAGTATTTAAGGGAGCTTTTACAGTAAGGAGCTTTTAACCAAGACCACGAAATAAAGGGGAAGGAAGCTGTGAAGAGAACTGTAAATAAAAAACTAAGTTAAAAGTGTTGAATTTATTTATTCAGTCAGTTTTCAGATTGGTTAATTCCATCATGACAGGTTCCTTTAAGGTGGCTAAAAGGTCCATGAGGATGGAGCTCATCTGCAGAACTACAAGCACAATGTCCATAAAGTGAACTGAATGCTGGGGTTCTCTGACAGGAAACGAGAAAAGCTGACGTCTGATGACGGGTATTCATTCTTCATTTCAGACCTTAAAAACCAACCAGTGAATCTGTCAGTTGCTGCATTTGATCATTTTCCCCAGGTGGGACAAACACAGGTGGCTCTGAAAAACAATACGGCTCCCCGTTAAGGGACTTATGCAAACTGATTTATATATGCTAGTGAGGAGAGGGAGCTAGTGGATGGTTTTTCTACTAGTGCTGAGCAATATTCTCAAACAGCAGTTTAATTCTTAAGGCATTTACAATTGAAACAAAGACTCCATACTAAGTTGCCTCTTTTCCACTG
Source organism: Hemichromis elongatus (assembly GCA_015108515.1). Lineage (NCBI taxonomy): Eukaryota > Metazoa > Chordata > Actinopteri > Cichliformes > Cichlidae > Hemichromis > Hemichromis elongatus. The sequence goes on along the minus strand of VUQR01010910.1, from coordinate 22,139 downwards.
GTGTGCTGCCAGTGCCCCGGGTTGAACAGGTTCTGCACATTTCCTCAGTAAAATGACTGATTTCAGTGCCAAATAGCTGGTACAATACTGTTGCCAAGCCTAAAGCTGAAACCACTAACATCAGGGTGGAGATACAAGAAATATAGAGGTTATTCACAGTACCCCCCTGTGAAATTACACCAACCGTTGCTACATAACATCTGATTCATTCTTAAACCTGTGGAAATGTCAGCTGGTTCTCAGAGGCTCTATGCAGCACTGCATCAGTGGAAACTAGATAAAAATGAGCTCATATTAGACTCAATGCCAGTTAGCAATGTGCGTGTCCCATAAGAGGGGTCCAGTTATGTTTCAAGGAGTTCTCACAAGCAGTCTTCTCTATCCAAACTGGAGTGAAATCACTAGAGATCATTGAAAATTCATCAAGAGAAAACTCTTGTAGATCAGAACAATACTTAAATGGAAATATGATGGGTATAAACAGGATATAATAACAGACATATAGATGGCTGGTTTTGTCCTGGGAGAACATTTAACAACTCATTTTGAGATAGAAAAAGTAAATCCACTTAAATCTTGAGGTGTTCTGGGGAGTCCTCTAAATCAATTGTTGTAGATGGTCGCAGTTTAAAACCGGAACAAAAACATATCCAAATTTTTTCCAACACAATTTATAGAGAGTGCCAACTAGCATTCAGCCTCATGACTCACCTTTGTAGTTTTCAGGAACCCCTTTCATGTTGACTTAAATGCCTGTATATACCAACACTTGATCTTCCATCATCACACTTACCCTCTTCCCAAAATCAACACATCAGTGGCCATATTAAGATCTGCATCATCAGCTACCAGGAAATGTTTACTGTGGTAGTGTGACATCATTCATCGTCATTCTGGATATTGCAGAGAAACAACATGCCTCCTTTGAACTTAAATCTTGCATTTTTTAAATGATCAACTCCAGGAAATGAATGCAACTCTGCTGTAAATGCCTCCAATAGATGGTGTGTGTTTGAGTGTATTTAGGACTTTAGTGCGACTCATGTCAAGCAAAGTGTTGCTCTTTGTCACTTTACCTTCTTTCTGATAACTTAGCATTCTGTAGTTGTAGTGGATTTATGAAGGTCCTGTCAAAGTATTGAACAAATATGCAGAAAATAAGCTGAAACTACCTGTACATATATGTTTAAATAAAGAGCATCTTTCAGGAAATCCGTCTGTGTTCGTGTGTTTGAATAACGAGAAGAGGCAGAAATGATGCTTGTGAAATTTATTAACGCAAATCATTTTTGGTCCCTTCAACAATGTGACTGTTACAGCAACTTTAGGTGCAGCACAGTGGTAAAACAGTGCAGTACAGGGAGGGGGAAATTAGCTGGGCAGTTAAAAAGAAAGGAAAAAGGTTAAAGGACACTGCTGAATAAATCAACCTTCTTAGAGAAGAACAACAAATGTGCAACAAGTTCAAAGTAAGACACGGTGAGCTACACAGGCAAAGAAGAAACTTGTTTAAACCACCAAGCAAACGCCTCACATTCATTAAACCAAAACTATGCATAAGTGCATATGTTGACTGGTATAAGAGCTTTTCGTTGATGTAACTGAAACAAAGTGAAAACTAAATAAAATCAGAGTTAGTTGTCACTGCAGTACACCGAGGAGATGCTAGGGTTTGCTCAAATTCACTAAAAAGTAATGTCTTCATTTCCTGTAAGCATTTTAAGCTCGTTTCTATCATTACCACTTCTAAATAATGATTTTCAACCAATAAGTCTTTAATCAAAGTGGCTTCGAGACAATCAGCAAAACCCCGCAGGAGAGATAAACAATAACAGCCGTAATTAAAATCATTTTGATTTGCATGTCGGACATTTCGGTGAGTTTTAGGGGAAATCTTTCAATTCACGTCTGACAGAAAGACTCGTGTTCTGCTTCCAACACTGACTAAACGGGCAAAGAACGCAAACAAACTGATTAAATGGGCTGCTGCCCATTCTCTAAACTTTCGCTGAACAAAAACAGCTTCAACCCTCTGACTTCAGTGGCACCCTGGTTGTGCTCGACATCACAGGCAGTCATTGTTTGGTGGCAATTCAGTAGCCAGCAGCCTGGTAAATGCTCAAGACTAACTAAATTTGAGAAAATAACCCACAACAGTAAGTTAAAACTGCTATTAAAGTGGGTGGAGAGGTAAAGATGGTGAGTCCTTTCAGCACCGAGGCAGATACAAACCATTGTAAAAGCCCGGCAGATTCCAGAGAGCCTCAGAGGGGCCTCTGTGTGCACACCAATCTGTTCAGGAGGCTTTCCATTTCCCCAAGCTGTTCCTCAAACCCATCACCTTCTTTCCCTAAAAACTCAACTATTCAGTCTCATTAAAAATCATTAGCTCAGGAGTGCTCACCGCTCCCCCCCAACAACTCACACCAAGTGGCTCACCAGTGATGCAGCAGCGACCAGCTCCAAGGTTAACGCAACAAACCTTGAGCACTTACAGTACACAGCAGCTGCATGGGGTGATGCCAACTCTGGGATCTAAACATCATGGTGGAAATAAAGACTGGTCCTAAAGAACGTCTTACCATCTTCTGTTCACATCTGCTCCTCCTGGAATTACACCATGCATAAACTTAGTTATGCACAACACACATTTCACACCACCTACTCCAGTGTAAACCACACACAGACAAAATACTAAAACAAACCAGCTGCTGACTAAAGACAAAGCTTAAGCCAGTTTCTGCTGCCTAAGCACACCCGTGGCTGAAATACTGACGTGCCTTTTTTTTTAATTTTTTTTTTTTAACTTTTGAGGTCTTTGTTAGTGGTCCTGGAGACACAAGCTAATAAATTTAAGTTCCATAGAGCAGCGACTGTTGCAATACCAAAACCTTTTAACTGTTCAAAGACCGACAGCTTTCATTAACACAGCCTGAACAGTTGAGACCTGGTTTCTCTTCAGTCCCATCATTTAATTGCCACTAAATCCGCTACACATTTAAGCCAAACTCTTCTACCGGTGACCAAATACTCTAACACAGTACAAAAAGGAACTGAAAATACTATCCTGAGGCTACTTTCTTACACAGACAAAATACAGATGAATACCTGATTAAAAAGCAATTTCTTTAGAAATCTGAAAGAAACAAACAGGCGGACGCTTCAGCTGCTAGTTTGGGTCGACATATCTGGGGTTAGCTACAAAGAAAGTTCTATATGAAATTTTATATCTTGGAGATAAAACAAGGAAGTATTTATGAAGGTTTCAATGTGGGTCATTAACAAAATCTCTTTAAAAACCTTCAGTTGTGTATTTTTTTTTAATTTTTTTTTTTTTTAAACAGTGATTACCTACACTTCTTTGATGTAATCCAGAAAATCTAGTTACTCATCCCTAGCATTTCTCCTACTGTTTTCTACCACTTTGTTCACAGTGACAACAAACTCAGCTCCTTCACTGACACAATATGGCTCTAAACTGAAGATGCACATTCATGGAAATGAATTACCCTTGGGATGAAACTAAACACGTTAGAGCAGATGACATTTGGCAAATTAAAGAATTGCAGAAAGTCTGCAAGAAGCAAATCAGTTTGGTGAACATAGAAGACTCAACTGAAAAAAAAACCCCAACAAACAAACAAAAAACTAAAACGGCAGAAATGTGATGATGAAGAATGCCGAATGTAACAGCCTGTTAGGACATATACGGACAACACTAATGCTCTTCTGTGTTATGTGCTTAGTGTAGCCGTTCAACTCTTTTATTTAGAGTTACACTGTGTGTAAACTTGTATTGCTATATGTGAGCCTGCATGTGTCTATATGAGAGGATCAGAGGCCTGCTGTGAATGAGAAGTTGGCTGCTAATTTGATTCTACTACGTGAAGCTCTTCTGCTGGGACTGTCCGTGGACAGGAAGGTCTTTGTGTCAGGGGGTGGTGCTGCTCTGGGGTCTGCAGAGTCATCTGTGCTGTCATCACGCTTCACAGATAGATCAGCTGTGACGTCCGCCGGTGCCACCGCGTGTTCGTCCCTCTCTGAAATACAAACAAGCTTACACTTAACTACAGATGGAAAACGTGCAAATAAGCCAAGCCCTTTAATTCTATACAACAAAAACTGTATAAATCAAATGGACCACCTGTTAGTACTGGAGGAGTTTTCTCCTCAAAGCGAATCAGATCCACCTGCTGGACGACAATAGGGTCAGGGTGAAGCTGAGGCGACGGTAGGCAGGATGGAACGGGGCCACACAGCAGGTCCACTGGAGACGACAAACACAGCAGCTCTGATTCTGCAGCTGCATCAGCACCTGGAAGGTAACACAAAATTAGAATAAATTAAAAAGGCTGGCCAAAACTTTTCTGGTGGAGGTCTCAGCAATAGCCAAACAAGAGGAGGAGAGGATGATGCAACATGAAAACACTACAAACTGAGAAAAAGCCTTGAACTGTTTTTTCTCATCATATTTTTTTTTGTAAGGCTAGGGAAAAAACCCTGATTTTCTTCAGTATATCTTTAAAGACAACAGAAAACTGACTAACTCTTGAGCAGTCATGTATGACTTCCATTACCTGGACTCTGAGCTCCAGATGTTGCACTGCTAATCGGGCTGTCTCTCGGGCTCTCAGTGTTCTCCGGCTGGGGGCTGTTGGGAACTGAACAGCTTGGTTTCGCTACAACACACAGAGAAAGCATTTTAATTACAAATTTTCTTACAATACACAGCCACCATTTCATGAAATCAGACCCCCCCCCACAAAAACATAAAATAAAAATTACTTTTTAGTTGGATCACTTCAATCAGCACATGGATCGTCTCAGTAACCTAAAGCTCAATCTGAACTTTTAATGAGAAACGCCTTTACCTTTCATATCGTTCTTTAAAACGATAATCCTCTTGTGACCGTGCCCTTTGATCCAGATCACCTGATAAGAACAAATCAGAAACTGAATGGTGAGAACTGACAGAAATGAGCAACTAACACAAAAGTTCGGGACATTAACAAAAGTGATAAATAGAGAAAAGGTTTAAGGAGCAATACTTTCGCATTTAGAGTAGTGTTGCCCACACAAAGATTACTTGGGCTGGTTTTCCACCTTTATTATCAGTCACCAAAGTACATATGGTGTGTCATTTAAAAATATTTTGAACTACTATTCTCAACCATCCGCCATCCCTTTACTAGAGAACAATCCTCTCACACTTACTTTGAAAGAACCAGCTCTGCTCTTCCTGTCTTGCATTTTTCCCCCCATTATCTGGCTCTCTTGTCAGGTTTCCATTTGGTGATATTTAATATTTATAACCTTCCCTAAAATATATTTTTAACTCAAACCCCACCATCTTAGTCTGCCTCCTGCAAACTGGGGGCGGGGGAGTCTTACCAGAAGTACTTCATGTATGTTCTGAACTCACTAAGCTGAGTTCAGAACCCGGACTACCATCACCAGCTTCAGTAGGTGAAGCTGAATTCATCCACACAATGAGATTCTTAAGAGGGAGCTGAGTTTTTGAAGAAGTCCATGCCACAAAAAAGGTGCAAATCTGAATGAAAGACTGTTCATGTTTTGGAGCTCCAGTGTCTACTGCAGTCACTATACCTGTGGAATCGCACTGAGCAGCTCATCAACGCTGGTGTATCCACAGAAACGTGGATCAAGGCTGCAGCCTGTGAATTTGTTGTACGCTCCCTGGAACTCAGTCAGGAAAATCTGGTTGTAATGGTAGGTGTGGAGCAGCGCGCGTACATTACGAGCAAACTGGTAAAGCCTGGTTAGCCTCACAAATTCTTCCCCGTGACTGGTGGCAGCTTGAGTGGTATCATCAGCTTCCTCGTGGTACAGCTGTGAAAGGATGAAGATTATGATGGATCAAGCACAGAAAAAGTATTGAAGAAAAAAAAAAAAAATCAAGATAACTCTCGTATTCACCTCAACCAGGTATGGAAGGCTCTTGAGTAACTCGCTGAGAGAAAGGAACCCATATTCACATGGGTTTAGCGCAACTCCGTGAACACTTAGGTAATACTGGCTCAGCTCCTCCACCTTCAGGCCTTTGGTGATTTTTTCATCTTCTTGGGACATGAGCAGTGCCAGTAGCTGTGAGGTCAGAGAGCGCAGAGACTTCCTGTTGATCAGCTGTACTTCCCGACCGTCCGCGCCATCCACCACCTTTCAAAACGCACAAAGTGGATAGTTAAGAAAAGCTGTAAAGGTGCCTTAAGTTATAAGAAATGAGACTTTTTACTGTTTACTGTGATTTTAAAAACTTTATAACCACCAAGATGATTGACAGGACTTCATGTTGTGCATCTAATACACTGGCTAATTTATAATGAAGACAAAAATCCTGAGACAAAAAATCTATTAATTGTATTTTTAGCAGACATGACCACATGATACTCTGCCTTTATAAGAAACAGCTGACTGTCAAGTGAAGCTCTATTTATATCGTTTTATTAAACTAAGCAACGGTAAACTTCTCAGCAGATAAATTTACCCAACTTCCCCTGGGGATGTTTTCTTCTTTACCTTGACAACATGGCAAAGTTTGGTCAGCAGAGCAGGCAGGGAGCTTGCGTCGTAGTCCTGCAGGCGCAGTCCATAACCAAAGGTTTTGCTGTACTCTGTGAGCAGCTGGCTCACAGGCAGACTGGAGTTTTTCTGAGCCCGTAGCAGCTTGACCAGCTGAGCTGCCAGAGCTTTGATACGCTCAACCTCAGTGAGAGACAGCACTTTCTCCTCTCCACACTCCAGTACCTGATGAAGGATGAGGGCGTTACATGGTAAGATTGCTTTTCATAAAGACCAGATATCAGATAGTCCCAGATATCATAATTATATTTACCAAGACAGTTCTAACCAAGCACTCAAGGGAGATGCAGGAAAAAGGGAACCTGACCTGATCCACTGAATGAAATCAAAAAGGCATGGCACATCCTCTTAAGTGAAAAAGAGGACTGAATGCCATTCAGTCGCAGACGTCTCATCACCAAAGCAGCATCAATTCATTGTGACTGATGCTGGCAAAATTTCTTACGCTGTGTATATACACTGGAAGCAATTTGATCGAAGTGCATCGCTTTAAAGTTGCCAGTAAAAGTTTGTTCAAGCTGCATGCCACACTCACCATCAGGACATCGGGGATTGCCTCGAAGAGCTCAATGAGCTTGGTGAACCCATAGTGACTGAGCTTACACTGGCGACCAAAGTGGTGGTGGTAAGTTGGTATGAACTTGCTGAAGGGCATTCGACAGTGAGGCTGGTGGCGAAGCAGGTCCACCACCTCCTTCCCAAACTGCTTGGTGCGCTCCAGTTCTTCTGTAGTACGCTCTAGTAAAGAAAAAAGAGAACAACTTTAACGATAGGCAACCAAAATGAAACGCATCGTTACATTAAAATAAAATCACGTTTCTCTGGTTAACAGTTTCTGCAGGTAAGTAGATCCTTTTTAAACTCAAGTGTTATATTCGACTTCTAAAACAGCAGTTTTCCACTCACCCCTCTTAGGAACTGAGATGACTGTGTCGGTGGGCTGTTGTGTGATGGTGATGGTGGTGTCAGGGATCTCCGTCAGCAGATCCATCAAGTCGCATATCCCATAGTCGGTTATTCTCCAGTCTCTGGAGAAGCACCTGATTCACAAAAGAACAACTTACAGCGTCCAGAACACCATTCATTTCACTGTTTTTCTGCTCCTGTGAAACTAACACACAAGACGAAGTCCAATTTATGTTTAATTACCAATGGTATGCCTGCATGAAGTCCTTGATTGCCACTTGTTTGCTGGCTTGAAACTTAAGCAGTTTAAGCAGGTCTTGGGTGAAGCGTTTAACCTGAGCTCGATGAGTTAGAGTCAGTAAACGCTTTGTACCCATACCCAAGATCTGTTGGTTAGGAAAATTAAAAACACATCAAATAAAGAAAAACAACATGAACAAAAACATTTGTTCAATGAGAAGATCATCACTGGGCGGTGATTATTAAAAGTACCTGCAGAACATGTGGCACAGCCTCAAGAAGCTCTAGTAGCTTAGAGAAGCCATAGTCAGAGACGCGGCACTGCTTGGCAAAGTGATGATGATATGAGGGAATGAATTTGCTGATTGGCATAACGCATGACGGCTGACTTTTCAAGAGGTCAATAATCTCTCGGCTAAACTGGATGAGCTGTGGATTGCCGACTGGACTCTTGCAGCGTTGAATCCATGGATCTGTGTGACAATTTAAAAAAAAAAAATGTTAATGTGAAACGGGCTGCCTGAGCTAAACGCAACTGTCTGATAATTTTACAAAAACTCATATCAGATGGCAAAAGAATTTAAAACAAAACAAAAACCCAACAACAAAACAACTAAAACACACCCGAGATGAGAGGTCTGAGCTATGGAAAATGAAACTCCAATAAAAGTCAGATTTGTAAATGTACCTACCAGAGTTTGGCACAGGTGGTTTATTGTTGATCCACTTGATGACTTTGAAACCATTTTGAGCCGTGACTATAGTGATACTGGGAACACAGGTGACGAGGTGCTCCAGAGGAACACCACCTTCCAGTGACTCATTTCCAAGCTGAAGTGGCCTGAATTTTGCTGCATAACAGTCTGGAAAACTAAATGGAAATTAAACTTTTTAATAGCTTTATAATAACGGAAAATAGACACTAACATTAAAAATGTGGACACGTAACAGGTAATAAACCGGTTCTTACCTGAGGAGTGGAAGTGTGCCCTGATGTGACTGCAACAGACTGTGGACCTCAGAGGCTAGTGTGCTCAGAGACATCACAACAAATGGGATTTTATAGGAATCAGGGTCAAAGTCGGCCTCACTGCAAAAAACCCCCCAAAACAACAACAGTAATGATGAAAAAAGGTCAAAGTACTCTACAATATAAAGGTTTCTAACTGTTGTATACCTGAAGTCCTGCAGTGAATAGTGCTGTCTGCAGACAGGCTCATGGTACTCCAACTCCTCAAACACAACAGGACTCCCACTTGCTGAGGAGGAGCCCTCCTGGGATTGGGAAGATCCCAGTGGACTCTGACGTATTTGGCTGTTGGACAGAAGGCACACAAACCTTGAGCCTCCCTGCTCCCGCACTGCAACCAGTTCTGGGAGCCGATACAGATCGCCAACCACGAGCTTACGGGAATATCTAGAGAGAGAAACGGGCGGAGTATATACTTTCACAACAGTTATTGCCATCTCATTTTTGAATGCTAAACGCAAACACCAAATGTGTATGCAAAAATTAAAAATTTAACAATAATAAGTTGAGAAAGATACCGACTTTTTCTCATAAATCTCAGTGAACTTGAACAGAGGAAGGCAACTAGCAGGAGCATCTTGAAGAATGGAGATTATCTCTGGGCTATAAAATAACAACCACAAATGTCACCACTGTAGAACAAACAACTAAGGATAGAGAATTTGTACATCTTAAAATTTCACAATGTGACCAACATGCTAAACCTCAAAACTAAACTATAAATAAAATTTTACCTGAGCATGGCAAGAGATTTGTTGCTTCCACCGGTGATCAGAGACACCTGAATGCGTTTGCCTCCGATCTTGTAACGGTGTAGGCCGCTGACTGCACTAATGGCCTGCTGCAGGGACATCATCTGAATTGTGGCCTTCAGCTGGTAGTCAGTGTGGGGGCTAAGCTCCACACTTTTGACCTAAATAAAACAAGTTATAACACTTAGTAATTTGGGGAGGAAAGGGCAAGTAAAAGCATGCAAACATGTAGATTTTCTTTAACTACTTAGACACGAGCAGAACACCGACATATGTATCCAACGTATTATTAGCATAATTTGACTACGCTTTACCCGTCCATATCGGGAGAATGTGTCATTTAAAGTTTGCTGCAGATCCTTGCGAGACATTCTGTAGTCCAGGTTGGCAACCTGGATCTCTGCTCCCTCTGAAAAAGGCTCAGAAGCTTCAGGACAAGGGCTACGAGGGGCAGCAATCAGAGGTGAGGAACGGCTAGACAAGCAAGGGGATCCACTCCTTATATTAGAGAATGGAGAGTTGCAATAAAAACATAAATAAATTACATTTATCATTATAGAGGGTTTATGATTTGCATGCAGCACCGTTTGTATGCAGCAGTTGGTACCTGGAAGACCAGGAGCCCTGAGATAAGACGAGGGGGCTGAAGCTCCCGTGTAGGTTCAACTTGCTGAAGGCTGAGGGTGTGCTAATCTGGAACTCCCCTGAGTTCCTGTCCACTTGGTCAACAGGGAATTCAGTTGCACTTTGAGGGCTGGAGTCCTCTCTGATATACAGAAAGATAAACAACAGGGACATGTAGATAAACATAATGCAAACAAGACAAACATTTTATTTTCAGTTTAAAAAGTGTGTACCTCTGCCTGTAGATGGATTCCACAGTGAGCCCAGGCTTAGTTAGTTGCTCCAGTGCTCCAGCCTCACCATTATTCTGGGTTGAAGAGGAGGCTGCACATCCCTTTTCCAAGTGCTGAAAGCTCAATCTGGCCTTCCCCTCCAAACTGCCCAGCTCCTGGATCAAGCAGGGAAGGCAGAAGTTAAGTTGTAGATACTGACCTGCTGGACAACGGTCGTATACTTGTGTCCATGTGTGGAACAGGATGGTAAAGCGATTAGTTTGAGTTGTTAGGAAATATGAATACAAGCAGTACAGAGAAACTCGGAAAAGACCATGGAATGATGTTTGACTAGGGATGTACATTGAAAATTCCAAAAGAAGGAAGAACTGCTTAACTGTTCATTTTCAGGGAATTTCCTGCATATTAAAATGATAATAATAATAATAATAAAATTGCAATTAACAAAAGGTTTTAGACTGGCACCAAAGAAAATCACTACGACTGATCAAATATTTTAGACATTTATTTTTCTCCAGGTTACAATTAGTGCTTTCAGCGTAACGCGTTAACACAAGTCTAAGTTAACGATTTCCCACAGATCAATTCGTGTAAGGGGTTACTTGGCGTCAACGCGGCTTAAACGCACAGATCGATTACACGAATTGATCCGCATTAACGCTGACAGCACTAGTTACAATATATTTTTGTTTATCAGACACATAGCATAGACTTCAGTTAAGTAAAGGAAGCACAATTAGATACCTATGTTCAAAACTCACTAAGGGCCCATACTGAGCCAAGGAAAACTCTTATTTATTAATTATTTTTTAATCAACTTGACTGTATTAAGGGTATAACACTATAAATTGCACTGATATAAAAGGAATACTGAGACAGTTTTTCTGCTACTTGCCCTCGCAGCAATGAGAACAGTACACTATACTTATAAATGTTTAATGACCATGATAAAAGAACGCTGTGATGACAATACTGTGGTTGTCCCAGCGCTTTGTGTTATTGCAAGTCTCAAATATAAAATGCTCGAAGGACTTATAAAACAAGAACTACCGCAAAAAAACAAAACAAAAACAAAAACTAGGCTTTACCGTTTTCATTCAGTTTTGGTGCTTAAAGATAAATTTTAAATTAGGATTTCTCTTCACTGTTCAACTACAAAGAGACTTAAATGTCCATCCCTAATTAATTTATGGGTCAGCCTTTTTTTCCCCCCAGGTTGTCAAACTGGTTGCAACCAAACCAGAAAAAGATTAACCAAATCAGCCACTAGAGGTCATTTTTAATCATAGTAGAAATCAGCACTGTCCAAATTTTTCTGTTGCCAAACACATTAATGATTTCCAATTTCAGGTTTATTACCTGGACAAAACACACAAAAAATGGTTACTCAAAGTACATCAGCACTGATATACTGAGCAAAATCACAGACACAAAGCTATATGGCATTATTGCATTAACATGATGACGAACAGGACAGTAGCGGATTAATAAAGGACAAGCAACACATATTACATGCTACAAGCTATCGCAGGCAAACGGCAGAAGATAAGCGAGCAGTTACAAGCGGTTAGTCAAAGCACCAATTAGAAGGTCATTGGGGGGGAGGAGAAGCTACAGTGATTTACAAAGCAGCCCAGACAAAGAGAGATGGCAATGGAGGCCGAGGGGAAGCAGGCACAGATGAGTCTGCTGACCTGATGGGGCTTGGCTGGAGCACCACCGGGAGGCCCACTGCAACCCCTCCTGGGGCTGTAGGGCCTTTCAGCCACCGGACCAGGGGTGTGGCAGGGGCGGGTTGCTCGCCGTGGCCTTCTGGGTGACCTGGGTGTCTCCAGGGGCAGAAAAGAGAAGGAGGCTATAGATGGGGGAGGGCCGAACATTGAATCCTGGGTTTGAGAGGTCCGGGCTAGAGTCTGAGGCAAGTGATGGGCCTGAGAACGAAGCTCAGACTCAGGACTTGCATCGTCTCTGGGCCGCGGGGAGAAGGAGAGGCTGATTCTGTGGCCAAACACATCCTCATTTTCCATTCGCTTGCGGGCACGTGTAGCTGCCTCAGGGCTGCCAAAGCGGAGGACTGCTGTGCCCTGGGACACACCAAGTACTCTGCCGCCACAGTTGTCTGACAGGCGGCGGAGCCTGAGCTTCACAGCGTTCCGCATGTTCTTGTCACAGTTGAGAGGGAGGTTGTGCACATAGAGGAGGTTGAAACTGGGCTGAAGGGGAGGAAAAGACACCGCGGCTGTCTGGTTTGTATTATTCACACTCAGAAAACAAAAAGTTGATTTTTTTTTTTACTTGGAAAAACAAGTGGGAAAATGGCCGACAATATTAAAGATTACTAACAATTAATGACTTCCACTTCCCACTATTAGATGAGTAACTGTCAACTGTATGTGAAATTCACATTCCAGCTGCATCACTCTTCACATTTGGCAAGTCCACATTAAAACGAGCTTGTCCTTCTTTAATTTTGTTGGTGTATACTTACCTTAATAAAAGGACAGTTTAAAAAGTATCGTTAAAGCCTTAAAGAATTTATGAGGCCTACCTGCGCTTTGACAAGCATACGTGGTGGCAGATCTGCTGTTATCTCCTGAAAGGGCACATGGCTGTTGGCATGCTGTAGTAGAGCTGAAGATGCATGGCTGCCGTGAACCAGGATTACATGGAAACCATGGCGATGACGCAGGTCACTCAACTCGCTTGCAAAATTCACATCAGCTGTTAATAAAAAGGTGACCTGTGTCATCACAAATGTATGTGTGGTAACATGGCACTAGTTCATTACAGGTAATCAGGGGTGAACTTACAGGATACCAGTACAACAGTTGCAGGTGCAGTGTGCGTCTCAGCAAAGCGCCGTAGGCTCTGACGAAGTTTGTCATCTGCAGCATTCTTGGCTGTGGCATTGATATGTGCAACAGTAACCTGTAAAAGTACAATTAATAAGCGTCTGAATTATTCCTCCTTTTAGGCAGTGACTGACTACACACTCAACCCACTGTATGGATATTAAAAGTATGTGACATGTTAACACAGAAATCTAACAGCTATGAAACAATGTGTTGCTGCACCGATGCTTAACAGACGATATCTATTAGACTCACATATACAAAGACTCACCAAAAGTGGTAATACCACTGCGCTTTCCCCACAATACAATATAAGGTATACAATTCGGAACAGACTACATAAAATATTGCATGCCTTAAGTCATCTAAGCTGATCGGTCAAGGTAAAAATCCTGAATGCACTACATTTTTAACCTCTTCAGGACAAGCTGTACTTAATGTTATATAAAAAGTTACCAGCATGAAGAGGACTCAGTATTTGTATTGTCAAAATTAGGCTAATTTCAAACTGCCTTTATTGTTTGAATATTACCGATACCTGGCAGTTGTTGAGCTCTTGGATGACAGCTTTACTCTCCTTGCTAATATCACAAACGCAAATGAATTCCGCCTCACGATGACCCTGGAAGAAGCGGTTGCGAATTCGTTGGACCACAGCTCCAGCAGAGCGTCCACTCGGGACGCTGCAGTTCTCAATGTCCCAAAAGACCCCGACCGGAGGGATGTTCTCAGGCCCAGTACCCTCTGGTGATCCTAGCAAAACGATCATTTGAAAGCACACTCAGGTTTCTTGGAGGTATATAATTAATAAAATGAGTTCAATGTGGTCGCCGATTTGTACTGCTGCATTACAGACTCCACTAACCATATTTCGGTCCAGTCTTGCCAAGACCGGTTGATGGCATGAGCATTTTGCCATCGGAGAAGGTGCCACAGCCATTACAAATAGGAATAGGAATAGGAGCAGTCTGAGGAATAGGAACACTTGGGTGCACCTTGTCTGACTCTGGCATCAGACCATTCATAGGCTGCAAAATGGTACAAATTCAAGAAATTTAAACACAAAAAAAAACAAAACTGAAAGCACGAACGAGAAATACTAGGGATAAAAGCTTAAAGACACACGATTCAGCTCATCACTGCGTACAAAATACCTACATTTGATTTCATTCATTTTGTGTTTATGCCACACAAATTGAATGACGAGAGATCAACCAACCTTCAATAAGCACTCCTGGCAGTAGTGTGCCCCCTTCACACAAACAGTGCGTTCAACATTCAGGTGCATAGGATTAGAGCAGAAGTGTGCTGAAGTGGCTGTAGTAGTGATGGTGCTGGTGCTGGTGCTTGGGTGACCACCAAGTATACTTCCTTGAGATCTCCGGGCTGATGTGCTGCAGTCCACACCGCAGGTGTAAAAGCCAGAAGAGGTCAGGCAAGAGCCATGCAAGCTAGAAGGTAGAGAGGAAACTGAGGGGAGAGAGGATGCCATCGGTGCTGAAGAGGGAAAGAGGCTGGCTTGACTGAAAGGAAGAGGTACAGCTGGGTAGGTGTGGAGAAGCCCTGAGCAGCAGGGGAGGTAGGGATGTGATGAAATAGGTTGAGAGGTAGCAACAGAAGAGGACAGCTGAGGTTTACAACCAAGAGTGAATAAAGGATCAAAAACTTCACCTCCAGTGCCACAGCTAAATTTATGTTTATACTGATGAACAGATGAGGCTACAGAACAAGGCCCAGACCTACTAGTACTGATCGGTGCTCCCAGAGAACCTGGGGCCATATAAAGCGAAACAACTCCTGCAGCATTGCTGCTGCTACCAACAACACCTCTGCCACCCAACAACCCAAAGCCATCTGTGTTGTTGTAGTCACAGTGCTCGCAAATGCTTACTTTGGGGCTAGCCCCCTCTTGTTGTTGATGAGATGGTGGCGGCTGTTGTTGGAGGGAGTCTTGTGCAAGCTGAAGAGGAGGAGGTGGTGGCAAGCAGGGAGGAGGCAAAGGGAGAGAGGACAGGGAGAAGGGCTGGGATAACTGGGAAGAGGAAGTATGGTGCATTGGTGGAGGAGGGACATCTTTCAAATCCAGTATAGCCTTTCTGTTTTCCATGTGATTGCTCTAAAGGAGAGAACACATTAGATCTGTGAATATCTTGTGACTTCTCAAAGCCATAAAACAGACATATCTATATGAATTAAAAATATAAACATGAATATGATGTTTTTAAAAAAGCATCTAAAAAGAGCAAATATTAATATTACCTACAGTAGTGTGAAAAAGTATTTGTCCACATCCTGATTTTCTTTGTTTACTTTTTAACATGTGTTATACTTAACACGTTTCAGATCAACAAGAAAATGTTACTGGAAAAAGACAAGCTGAGTAAATACAAGATGAACTTTATAAATGATTATATTTATTTAGAGAAAAAAAGTTATCCAACACTACCAGGCCCTGTGTGAAAAGGCAACTGCCCCCCTTCTTAAATTATGAATTAACTAATTAACCACATGTTTTTGAAAGCTGAAATCAGTTTCACTAGCCAGAGTCAGGCCTGATTATTCTCAGATCAAATGAATCGACAAATTCCTTAAAGCATGTCCGACAAAGCGAAGTAAGAAACTAGATCTCAGAAAGCAACACATTATGCCACAGTCTAAAGATACTCAAGAACAGAGGATTGCAAAGCCATTTCTAAGGGTTTGGAACTCCAGACAACCATGACAAAAACCATTATGTGCAAATGGAGAAAACTTGGAAGAGTGGTGAAACTTCCAAGGAGCGGCAGGCCTCCCAAAATTACGCCTTGACCCAGAACGATGTATAATAAAAAATTTTTTTTAAAAATGCAGGCCTCACTTGCATCAATTAAAGTTACAGCAGGCATAAAACTATCAGCATTTCATAAAAAAGATCATATCAGAGGTGTGGTGTGATGGTCTGGGCTGCTTTAGGACATGGATGACTAAATATATTTGGCTGAAAGTCCTGAAGGAGAATGCCCTCCAGTCAGTTTATGCTCTGAAGTTCAAGTTTACTTTTTTATGCAACAGGAAAATGATCCACAACACATTAGCAAGTTTAAAAGCCTAAATTCAATTGAGACTCTTTGGCATCCAGTGGTTGAAATAAAAAGATTCTGCTACAGAAGAGTGGGCTAATATTTGTCCACACGGATGCAACTCATTCCCACTAAAGTGTCATCTATAAACACTTGACTGCAGCCCTTTCTGGCAAGAGTGGCACACAGGGCCTGGTAGGTTAGCTACCTTTTTCCTCACTTAAGAAATTCGCGCCTAATTTTAAACATTGCATTTTGTATTTACTGTTATCTTTATCCAATATTACAATTTTAGATCAGAAACATTTAGGTGTGACTTTTTTTTTTTTTTTTTAATTAAGTTA